>APFE030781698.1:6735-60955 GCA_000404065.3 Pinus taeda
GCATTTTCTTAGTTTTTATTAGGAAGAATTTACAATTATTTCTGTTTAGTTTATATGTTCAAATTTCATGGAAATGTAAAGCTAAAATAAAAATATAAAATTTAGATAATTTCTAAAAATCGCAATTTTATAAACTTAATGATTTTAATTTTATTGACTTTTTTTTTGTAAATTTGGTAGTGCTTCTTCTATTTATATTAATTTTCCAAAATCAGAGATTTCTATTTGTTCCAGGTGGTTTATCTACCTGAAAGAAACTAGGTAGGTAGCCACTTGTCTGCATTAAAACTTGTTGTATTGAGGCTTCTGTGATTCATATCAAGTTTAAGAGAGATTCTTTCGGCATAAATCACATGATGTTTCATTTGTTGACGCGTTTCGAACCAACCAGTGTGATTCATCGTCAGGACAAATTGAATGAAAAGATCATTCTTTGCATGTTAAATAGAGCAGAACCTCCAACAACGATATTCAGGTAATGACTATATTGATAACCGCTAGATTTGACGGATTAGTTATAAAACAGACCCTTTTTATACCCTCACCATTATACAAATGTATTAAAATATAAAATAATAACCTAATTTAATTTAATTCAATAGCTAGTTAACAAAGTTATTATATCTAAAAATTAGAGTAACTAAAATTTGGTTAAAAATTCATTCAATATATAAATAATAGAGCAATATATAAATAGCTTGATATATTCTTATTAAAATATAAGCTAAATGGTTGTTTTATACCCTTATTTATAAATGAATTATTAAAAGCAATCAATTATGAACTAGATTAAATTTAAAATAATACTTATTTATCAAAGTTAAAAAAAATGGAGTAATATAAGGATATGATAAAGAGTAATTTAAATTATAATAATGATATTATAAATTTATATTAAATAAAATAAGATTTTAATTAATGGTAAGGGAATTAACATCTAAATAAACTAAGTAGTTAGCTATAGGAATAATATGAGGTATGAATTTATGACAGGCACTGTTTAAAAACTTTTATTAATAAAGTGAGTTAATTTAAACATCAATTATGAGACTAGATTAAGAATTAAAATAATAACTTATTAAAAAGTTAAAGTAGATAATAGAGTAATGATATAAGGTATGATAAAAGAGTAATTTTAAATTATAAATATGGATATTAATTTATTAAATAAATAATTTAAATTAATGTTAAGCTGAATTAAATCTAAATTGAGAGTCATTAGTTATACGGATATATTTATTGAAAAGCACTGTTTAAACACTTATAAAATAATTAAAATAAAATATTAATTTAATATTTAATATAAATATTAAAGTAATTTAATGGAAAGAAAGAAAACTCTAATAACTAAAATTTATTTTAAAAATTAAGGTTGATTTAAGGGTTAAAATTATCATAGATTAATTTTCAGATTATTTTCTATGCCAACTAAATCAATCATAAAGAACAAAGACCACAAGAAACAGAAAACTAGGGGAACTTTTAAAAAGCAAAAAGAAAAAACCAGACAAAGGGAGGGGAAGACAGGAAGACAATGACTAGGAGGAGAGGGTTGGGACCCAACAACTACTGATCTTCCAGCCATCCTCCCTATTGAGTGTGTTTGGCCTTTTTCAATCTCAAGTGCTTCTCTAAATTTTTGGTGATGGAATTGGGACACTCCAGCAATAACACTAGCCTCTTCGATGCAAACATGATGATTGTTTTTCTCCACATGCTCTGCTAATGCAGAAGACTTAGCCCTCCTATGCTTAAGGTCAGCTGCGTGCTCACTAATCCTTTGATTAATGGAGCGACTAGTCTCACCAATATAGGGTGTCCCACATGAACAAGGAATAATATAAACCCCTTTCATGTCCTTGGGGTCGATAGGATCCTTCACCGATCTTAGGGACTTACGAATGGTGTTTAGAGGTCTAAAGGTCGAGGGGACACCATGAATCTGCTCCTTCTTATCCCTTTTAGTGAATGAATTCTTAGCAGCTTTAAGGAAAGCCTTCTGTCTCAAGTGTCTACTATAATTGTTCTCAACAAAGACATTAAGGAGATGGGATTTCTCCTCCTCGAAGCTCTTTTCATCAGAGATCCTTAAGGCACGAGTAGCAAGGGTGTTGAGAACCCCCAACTTTTGAGCAGGGAAATGGTGGGAACTAGCGTGAAGATACTGCTCCGTATGAGATTTCTTACAAAACACTCAGTGGGAGAGGGAACCATCACTATTATTAGAGATAAGAATATCCAGGAAAGGGAGGCAACCATCAGTTTCTTGCTCCTTAGTGAACTTAATGGCCGAGGATTGACTATTGAGATGATCAAAGAAGAGGTCTAACTCCTCTTAGCCATGAGACCAGATGACATTAGTGTCATCTACATATCTCTTCCAAAGCTTAGGCAGGAGGCGGGCCGAGTTTAGAGCCTTGGATTCAAAATCCTCCATAAAAAGATTCGCAACGACAAGGGAAAGGGGAGAGCCCATAGCGACCCCACAGGTTTGCTCAAAGAACTCACCTTCAAAACTGAAAAAGGTCGAAGTGAGGTAGATGTCAACTAACTGAGCAGTATCAGGATCAGTTAGACGGTTGATCACTTCAATGGCCATTTATAGGGATGCCAAATTTAATTTTTTTTTATAGCTATCGATCTAGTGGCATTGTCTTTACTGTCTATACTACTGCTTAGGCAAAACAAATTAAACAAGTAAAAGCATTTAATCAAAATTTTATCTGATTTGAACTGGACCGCTGCATCAATCCTCGTCTGAGGATATTACTGGGGTTGGCGCTTTGGGACTGAAGCCAAGCATCTCGCTCCTCTTCATATCTTGTAGTGTGCTTAATTCTTCCCAAGGCCAAGTTGTTTATTTAGGTCTGTATCTGAACTATTGCTATTTCCCTAAGTAGTTCATCCCTGACTGGATCCTTTTCCTTGGTATTCTCCTTTGCATCTGTTCTGCCACCCTCTGATTATTCTCAATTCAGGGTCATGGCCCATGCCAGCACATTCTTCATTACCCAATACTATTGTATTGTTTACCTGAAGAGGGAGTGGCAGCCTCGAGAATTCTCGGGATCGGTAACCATACTTTCTCACTCCTCCATGGGGATGTCTTGGTTCTTGATACTGTCATTAAGTTCTCTCTCCCAACCAGCAATTTGGGCTCCGATGTTTGGCGGGTTCCCTGCCATATATGCGTCAATAAGAGTTTTCATGTGTTCACTGCTCGACTTCCTCCCTCTTTTCCTTTGATCCTTGCTCGAACCACTTGTTCCTTCTTCCATCTTTTTATCTCTATTGCCTCTCTTGGGAGCCGTGTTACTCCCTGCCTGCCTATGACTATCTTCTTCTCGATGTTATCTGTCTTCCTCACTGTGCTGGCCGTGGTGTGAGGTGAGACCTATCACATAGCCATTACATTTATCAAAATTTTAATAGTAAAACAAAACAACTTCCCATTTACTCATTTCCTTTTTGTTATCCCTTCCATTTCCAGAGTTTGTTTCCTTCGACATTTCTGTCGTAATGTCGCCAGTCCTCTCCATGTTATGGGTTTGTTCCTTTCTTGATTCTCTTGCCATTTTCCTCCACGGCAACAGTTGGTACACGACCTGCCTGTTCTGGGCATCCTCATGGATTTTTCCCCAGGTAAGGTCGGTTTTCTGTTCCTCTCTTCCCAGGGTCTCTCTGGTTTGGCTACATCTTCCCTCAGGGTGCTAGCTCTAAATTCCTCCCCTAGAGGTTTCTTGTTTCCCTGGTTCTCTTTTTCCTTTGTTTTTTTCTTCCCCAAGGTGCTTCCTTGTTACCTTCTGGATCCCTCTCATAGTTTCCTACAGGGGTGGCTATAGTCGCCCTCTGTCTGAATTTATTTTGAGATTTTTCCATGGTATAGACCTCTCCCATCTTGGGTTCTAGTCCCTCCCACCTTAGCTTCCTACCCTGTGTTTTCACAAGCATTTCTACTATTTTGTTTAAACCAGGGTCATAGGAGGGTTTAGGTTCCTCCTTGACAGACTCATTCTTTTTCCATATTAGTTTTCCTATATTCCTACAGATATTAATCCTGAGCCTTACACGTTTGGGGAACATAGGAACTACATACCAACTTGCAAGTCTGATGCCGCTTCCGTCCGCAGGATGGATCGTCGCTTTTCGGCCACCTTTCCTCTCTCTAGCTCTCATCTCCATCATCTGCATTCGTCTAAATATGCCCTGATTTCCTTTAAGTTTTATGCCCCTATCCTTCCTGTCCCTTGCCTTTACTGCCACCTGTATGGCATTATTACCTACGCTAATCCCTACGCCATCACCTCGGAATGTTGCCCCTCGGTCCTGGCTGCCACCTCCTCTCACTAATCCTCACTTTCTCCCAGCTTCTCTTGCCGTGTAGGTGCTGTCCTTGTCCTGCTACTTGCTGACATCCTTCTGCCCACCCCCCTGCTTACTGCCCTGCCCTTTTCGCTGCCATGCTCATCCGTCACTGCCCTCATTCTCTCGGGGGTTGTACCTTCTCTTCTCTGCTCAGCCACTTGCCTTCTTTCCTGTCCGCTCACTTCATTTCCCTCGTTTGTATGTTCCCCCACTTGTCCTCTTCCTCTCCCTTCCCGGTCCCATCGCCCCGGTCTCTCTGGTTTTCCTGTGTTAACCCCCCGATCGGGGGTTCCCCTCTCCTCCTTTATCATGTTCTAGGATTTTTACTAAGTTTGCCATCTCCTCCATTTGGAATAACTCTTCCTCGTTTGCATCTAAGGTTCTTCCTATATGACTTCTCCCCCAATTTGCCAGGTTGTCTGCTGGTTCGTTGCCTTTCCTTCTTACATGGGTGGGTAGGATGTAGTTTATCTGTGTGGTAAGTTTTCCAATCTTCGGCACCAACCAAGCGGTTCTCCAGCTACGGCTGATCTTCTCCCACTGGGTTCCTTGCTGTAGTTGTTTGACTATATCAATTGCCATTTTCAAGTCTCCTTAAACCTCTAGTTTTTGGTATTTCTCTCGTATTGCGATTTCTAGCCCTTTTTTCAGTACATGAAGCTTTTCTTCATTGTTTGTAGCGTTGCTATAGTCCATCACGTAGAGGCTCCTCCCCATATCATCTATGAATACTCCGTCGGTCCCTGCCTCACCGGGATTCCATTTCGTAGCGCCATCGAAGTTTAGCTTGATGAACCCCTTCTGGGGTCTTCTGAAATGGTTGACCTCCTCTGCCTCATTGATTTGGTGCTTCTTGGTTGACTTGTGCATCATGCTTCGTTTAGGTTTAGGCGTGTCATTATATTTGTTTCCGTTGGGTTAGTTTTCCAATCCTCCTCAAACCAGTTCTCAATTAGAATGGTCTCTCTGATGTTTTGGATAATTTGGTTCCATATTTCTGTTTTTGCTCTACCTTCCTCCTTGAATATCAATCTGTTCGTTCTTTCCATATATTCCACAGAACAAATCCTAGCGAGAGTCTCCATGCCCTATTCAGGATCGTGTTCTGGTATGGTTTTTTCCTCCAGTTCTCTATTGTTGTTTGCATGGTGTTTAGATTTTTGTCACTAATTTAAAAAATTTGCTGATGTTTTTTTCCATAGGTTTTCGCTAACTTTGTAGGCATTGGTTAGGTGCTCCATTGTCTCTTCTTGTTCTCTACAAAGGGCACATCTCGATGGGCCTTGCATTCCTTTTTTTTTTTTCCAAGTTGGTCCCATGTTAGTGCTCTCCCATGGCTCAGGATTCAGGCGAAGAAGGCTATCTTCGACCATACTTTGGTTGTCCATATACTTTCCCATTTTTTTTTGTTTTTGGACGTTTTTTGTGTCCTGCTTTTATTTCGTAGCTTTCTCCTATTGTAAACATGCCTTTGATTCTATGGCCCCATATTAGAGTGTCAAAACCTTCTTTTATCACTATTTTCATTATTGCCATTTCTTTGTCATAGAATTCCCATTGGGGTGTTGCTGGCACTTCTGGCCAATTTTTCTATTGTTTCCACTTTCTTTAGTATCCTTCTGGTTCCAGGCACTAGTAATTTAGTACTGTGTTGCCCTCGTGTAAGCTGATGAATTGGTGGATCTATGAGTTGCCACTGGTTGTTGAGTTTTTCTCTCTGTTGCCATGCTTCTTCCCAGAAGTTGGCTTTATCCCCTCCTCTGACTTCCCAGAAGCTGTGGTCTCTGATCAGATCCCTGTTGGCACTGGTAAGATTCCAGATTGCAGAGCCTTTCTTCTCATTTTGGCTTCTCAGCTTTCCTTCCAAGGATCTAGGCATATCATATTTTCTCTCCCATAGTTTTTTCCAAAGGTCTACCCCTCCCTGAATCCATCTCCGCCACAGATTTGCTACCATTACTTGATTCAGGATGTAAGGATCTCGAAGTCCAAGTCCTCCCTCTTTTACGGTTTTTATCAGCCAGCTCCAAGATAGAAGCATCCATTTCTTTGTCGTGCTAGGCCCTTGCCATATAAATTTTTTGAACATGTCTACCATTTTCTGGCAGACTGTTTTACAGGTGGCTTGACTGGTAAGTTGGTATATCGAGATCGATTGAAGCACTGATTTTAGAAGAATGATGCGGCTCAGAGTGTTCAACACTCTAAATGTCTAGTTTTTCATTTTATGTTGAATCTTTCCCATCAGGGTACTCCAGTTGACCACTCTATTTTGTTGGTGATTTAGCTGGATACCTAGATACTTTGTAGGGAAATTCCCAATTCTGAATCCCATGGATTTTCCCAGGAAAGCTTGGGAGGGTGCTAGGGTGTTGAAGAAATATATATCCGATTTCTCTTTATTTATCTCTGTCCCAGAGGCACTTGTGAAGTCTGTGAGGATTTCCATTATTTTTTCTTCTTCTTTGAGCATTGCTTGTCCATATAGCATGATGTCATCAACAAATTGCTAATGGGTTAGAGGGAGATCATTCCCTCAGAGTCTTAGGCCCTTACATTGTTCGTTGAATACTTTAGCTTTAATGAGTCTTCCTAGTCCTTCGGCTACGAGGATAAACAAGAATGGAGATAACGGGTCGCCTTGCCTGAGCCCTCTGGTCGCATTGAAAGCTTATGTAGGTGATTCGTTAAGCAGTATTGATAGAACTGGAGTGGTAATCATTGAAATTACCTAACTTATCCATCTTTCATCGAAGCCGAATGCCTATAGGATTTTTTGGAGGTATCCCCAATTTAGTCTGTCATAAGCTTTGGTTAAGTCTAATTTTATCAACATCCCTTTGGTTTTTGAATTTTTCAATGAGTGTATTGCTTCTTGTGCCACCACTATGTTGTCTGTTATTTTTCGACCTTTGACAAACCCTGTATGCTCCTGGGACATCAAACCAAGTACTATTGTTTTCAGTCGGTTCACCATTATTGTAGATAATATTTTATATATAACATTGCAGAGAGCTATAGGTCGGAATCCTTGTGGTTCTTCCGAGTGCTTTGTCTTTGGTATTAGGGCTAGAAATGTAGCATTCAGGGCTGGATGCATTCTTTTGGTGCATATGGATTCCTCTACTACATTCACTATGCCTTTGCTCATGAAGTTCCACGTAGCTTGAAAGAATTTTGAAGTGAATCCATCAAGCCCAGGTGCTTTATTCTTTGCCATATTTTTTATTACCTCCTCCATCTCCGCTTTCGTTATTACTCTTAGGAGAGCCAAATTTTGATCTCTACTTACTAGTTTGGGGATACGTTGACTAATTTTGTGAATGTTGTCCTCCCTTATGATATTTGGTTCTGCCATGAGCCCTTTGAAATGTTGAACCAACAGAGTCTCCATTTCATCCTTATGTGTTAACCTGTTGCCTTGCTGATCCTTTAGGGAGAAAATTTTGTTTTGCTGTCTATGTTGTACCATTGCTTTATGGAAGAATTTCGTGTTTCTTTCTCCTTCTTTTAGCCATTGAATTCTTGACTTTTATTTCCAAATGATGTCCTCTTGTTTTCTCCTTTATTCCAAGTTATTTATCACCAATCCCTCCTCTTCTGCCAACTCTTTGCTTCTTCCTTCCTCTATGATTTTCTGTTGTATTTGTTTCATCTTTATCTGGAGTGTTTCTTGTTCATTTTGTATGTTTCCAAATTCTTCTCTGTTCCATTTCTTGATCTTCCCTTTTAGGTCTTTTAGTCTAAGTTGGAAGGTGTACATTTGGTTTCTTCCTTCCATCACAGTCTCAGTCCTTTTCCACTAGTTCTTCATTTTATCGATAAAGGTGGGTTCTCTTAGCCAGAATGCCTCAAACTTAAAGGGTCTATTTTGATTCTGATGATTCATAGCTATTTCTAGTTTAATAGGCCAGTGGTACAACCCTAAACATGGGAGGATTGTTGTTTCATAGAAAATATCTTTTCCAATGAAGTGTTATGATGCTAGGAATCTATCTAACCTGGATGATATCTGTCTACTCCCTCCCCTTCAATTGTTCCACGTGTATTTTCCATTTATGGTTGGAATATCTACCAATTTTAGTTCTGCTTGAAGGTCCCTAAACCTCTCCATCTCTGACTCTTCTCTTTGCAGACCTCCTTTCTTCTCCTCTATTGATGTTGTCAAGTTAAAGTCCCTTGCTATCATCCACAGTTTCTCCTCGTGGATTTTTCCAAGCTGTTGTAATTGGAGGAAACTTTCTCTTTCCACTGGGATATGAGGGTCGTATACTGCAGAGACTAGAAACCATTCTCTGTTTCCGATTAGCCGGAATTGTCTTGTGAGGATTATTTTCATGCCTATCCAATAATCTCTGCAGGGTTCCATAGTATTGCTATGCCTCCCGCACTACCTTTCGCATTTATTGACATGCATTCATATTTCGGTTTGTTTTATTTATGATTTCCTCCATTTTCCTTCCTGAAATTTTTGTTTCCTGTATCAGCATTAGTTGAGGTTTTTCTTTTCTTAGCCTTTTCGCTAAGTGTCTCTATTTTCCTTTACTATTAAGGCCTCTTATATTCCAAGATGTGATTGTCATTGGGTTGCTTGGTTAATTTGGTGGAATATCGCCGATAGCGGTACTACCCTCCCTGTATTTACTAGCATTTCTCCCATGATCTGTATCGATTCCTGTAGGTTTCTTCGACCTCTTTTCTTTCCGCCTTTTGCTTTGCTATGGTAGTCTTGAGTGTTGTCCTGTTGAAGGCCCAGTTGTTCCGCCATCTCCATTTTCCCTTGTCCTTGTTTCACTTGGTACTGCTGAAATGTTTCTCTATACAGTCGTTTTTGCTCTTTTGGAATGAATTGTTCATCTAGGTGTCTCCATTCATTTAGTAGTTTCCTCAACACCTATTATTCTATGCTTAGTTCTTCTCCTCTGCTTGTATCTATTTCCATTATAGTGTTATCCATCTTCTCCCTCTTTTCCTTTTCCTCCTTCTCTATCGGCTCGCTCTGGCCTTTCCTCTTGGGTTTTGTTTTACCTTGGCTTGTGCTACTTTCCTTTCCTTTTTCCCCCTGATAGTCCGTTGTTTGGGTCTCGTTGTTATCTTCTTCTTCTTCTTCTTGTAGTACTTCAAAGCTGTTTGTATTGCTGGGCTGGGCTTGTCGTTCTTTCTTTCCCCCGCTGGTGTTCTCTCTTGTTTGCCTTCTTTTGCTTTTTACTTCTTGAAACCCTTCCTTGTCTTCTTGGTTTTTCCTCTGTTGTTTATGCCTGTGCTCCTCTTCTTCTATATTGAGTGGACATTCCTTAAAAAGATGTACATACTCATGACATATTCTACATTTGAATGGAATATGTTCATAATCGAGGGTTTACTGCCAGACCTCTTTGTGATACTCTAGTTCTACTGTATCTGGAATAGGGTCAGCTATATTCATGTAAACACAAATTCCAGCGTATGAGGTGTATCTTCATTTTTTTGTCGTTTCTGCTATTTTGACAAAACTTCCTATCCTATTTCCTATGCCCTCTAGAATCTCTGGGTCCTAGAAGTCCATTGGAAGGCCAAATAACCTAACCCACACTAGGGCTGCCAGGAATTTTTCCTTGTCTGGGCTTTAACATTCTTCCCAGTATCTCATGAACAATCCAATATTATAATGAAAGTAAGGGTCGTTCTCAAAAACTTTTTCTTTATCTTGCAGGGTTGAGAATATTATCGTGAAGAAGCCTCTTGCTCCCAACTTTGTCGATGTGGCCTCGGGTTTTCCATTTTTGCTGAATCCATTTGGTGAGGTCCTTTTCTATCAGCCATACTCCAATGGACTTGCATATGAGTGCATAGTCTTTCATATAACTTCTGTATCACTCTAGTTTTTTCATTGGGATTATGAATCTTGGTTTCTTCGTCGCACATGGTAAACATTTGCCTCTGCTGCCTGCCTGCCATCTTGCTCCTAGGATTAGTCCTGGTTTTCTTGTTTCTCCTGCCTGGTTACTGGTGTTCTGACCTTCCCCTGCTGCCGCATCTCAATAGGAGGGGATCTCTCCCCCCCTCTCCTCCTATGTCATTCTCCTCTGATTCTTGGTGTCTGGGTCTGTCTCTTGCTGCAGTCTGTATTTCTTCGAACCGCTGCCTAACTCATGGCCCAATCTTATTTACTTTTTAAATTAATAAAATAATACCAGTTTACCATGTAAATGAAAGTCAAATACATCAAACATTATCTAAAGAAATAATTGTTTTATATACATAAAAACTTAATGAAATAATACCAATTTACAATATAGACAATAAATTTTAAATATGGATAAAAACTTAAATGAAATAATACCAATTTACAATGTAAATATGTAGAATAGAACTAGATACATCCAACATCATATAACTAACCTAGATCCATCTTAACTAAGGATTTACCAAGTGTAGAGAGGGGTCAATTTTTTTGAGAAGCAAACGTCTTTTAAAAGATCTCTCTTAGAGTAGAGTTTCGTAGATCTGGTGTTAAAATGGATCTAGGCTGGTTTAATTCATCCCTTTAAATAATTCACATTCCACATGAATATCACAGATTCTCATAACTTGAAACTCAAAAAATCAAATTTTACCTTGACTATCTAACCCAAAAAAAAAAAACTTAAAAAAAAACACAAATTCCCAAAATTATAATTTATAAGCGCTAACCAAATATATCAAAATTTATATAAAAAAATAAAAATAATTTTTCACTTATCATTTTTAGAATTTAATAAAATCTCCTATAAAATACAAAATTAGAATTTAATAAAATCTCTTATAAAATACAAATTTTGAATATTACAATTTTAATTTAATTTTCCCTTTTTATGTTAATGAAATAATATCAATTTCATAATTAAACCAAAACATCAAACTTTATTAAAAAAAATTAAATAATTTTTTTTATTTATATTAATTTAAGTTTTAAAGGAAATGCAAAATAAGACTTTTTTTTTGGTCAAGTAAGTATAGATCCTTTTATTAACCGTATAAGTACAATATATATGTTACACGTCTTTGCAAGTGCAAAGACCCAAGCAAGAACCAACCTGTTGTGGGAATGCTATCAACAAGAAAAACAAAGCCAGGATCAAACCAATTCACACGGAAGTCCAAAAACTTGAAAGCAGGAAGGAGTGTTAAACTCCCAAGTACTCTATGTCATCCACTGACAACTTTAGAGCTTCCGCTAAACTAACGAACCCCTCCAAAAGTCGCAAAGTTCCACTAAACCTCCACTAATCTAGACCTGGCGGTAACATAAACCATAGTTTTAAAAAATTTGAAATCCACCCCTCAAAAGAAACGGTTGCATTTCTTCACCGTTGATCTATCCTAGATCCAACGGTCACAACACTTCCCGAATACAAAACATGCTCCTTGATTGTCAACTATCGATCTCACTCCACCAGATCTAACGACTCACACGTATTTTGGTCGGTTAACATGCGCACTTCAAATCTGCTAGAAAAGTGGTTTCCCTCTCTCACCTTGCTGATACGTGTCACTAAGTGAGTGTAAACGGAGCCAACTAGGAAATACCATTTACCAAAAAACCACTTATGGGTTTCCCAACCCCTTCCACACCTCCAGACCCAACGGTAACTCAAACCAAAATTTTATAAAAGCTTGAGATCCGCCCTTCAAAAGAATTGTCGACCCTTCTACACCGTTGATCTATTCAAGATCCAATGGTCACAACCCTTCCCGACTTCGAAACAAGCTCCTTGACTGTCAACTGTCGATCTCACTCCACCAGATCAAACAACTCACATCTATTTTGGCCAGTTAACTTGCACACTCCAAATCTGCCTGAAAAGCGGTTTCCCTCTCTCACCTTGCTGCTACGTGTCACTGTATGTATGGAATCGGAGCCAATGGGGAATACCGCTTACGGTTTTTCCTCTGCCCGAAATCCACTTGTGGGTTTCTCCAACCCACTTCTTGTTAATTGTTGGGTAACTCCCTCGCCAAAACACCATAGCTCTGATTCAAACGAGATCTAACAATCCAAAATTAATCTCCACTCCACTATGTCCTTGGTCTCCCTCCATTGTTCTCGACCATCCGCTCAAATCCGTTGGAATACTGATGCCAATACACTCTGCAGACTGCTGCCAATCAGCAAGCAAACAATTTAAGCAACCATGTACTCCCACCTGTCTCTTGAGTCTCACGATCCAGCTTGTCGATCCAATAATACCTATCTTTGGCAGCCTGACAAAGGCAATCCTCTAACAGTTTTCCTGGGGGTATCAGCTCCCAAACGAGACGAGTGTCCCTATCCTTACTTATCACTCCTTCATTCGCCAGACGATCAGCTAACATATTAGCTTTTATTTTTACATGGACAAAATGTACAATTTTTAAGGTTTGCAGGTGGGTATAGATATGGAGAAAGACCTGTGATAGCCTCCAATGTTTCGACACTTTATCTGGTGCCATATCATTGCATATTTACTTGGCCTCTCTGATAATGAATTCTGAATCTACTTCAATGATGACATTTTGTGAGTTTGAATTCACCAAGATTTCTAGGCATTGCTCTAAGGCCATGAGTTCTGCCATATTATTAGTGGCCTTCCCCAAGTGGCCATGAAAGATCTCCTTTATTCGTCCCTGTTCATCTCTTATAACACCCCCAAAACCAGCTAACCCTGGGTTGCCCTTAGATACTCCATCTATATTGAATTTTAGGAAACCATGCCCAAATATTTGTATCTGCATTTATTTGGCTCATACCCTTAATTATGCCCTGCGGGCCTATAGACTGGTGACCCAAATGCAGTAGTATGCATTCCTCTTGGGGCAGAGAAGGGTCTGTGGGAAGTTTCCGCAACAAGATTTTGACTCTGTCTTTAAGCTACCTTAAAATTTGATCAATTATGTGTTGGGGCTTACTTGCTTTGTTCTTGAAGATCCTGCTATTACATTCTTTCCAAACATCCCAGATAACAAAGCCTGGAACTAGAGTCTAGGCTTTATTGATGATTTCATTCCCTGAGAGGTTTTTCCTCCAATTCTTCAAAGTGTTGGAGATGTTGAGTCTATCCCTATCAGTGTGCCTAAAGATTGAAGCCACCCATTCCCACACGGTAGAGGTGAAAGCGCAGAGGTGGAGAAGGTGATCCATCATCTCCTCTTGTAAGCCACATAAATAACATTTGGATGGGCCAGTGAAGCCTTTTTTCAGGAGATTCTCCCAAGTTAAAATTTTCCTTTGATGAACTAGCCAAATGAATAACTTTATTTTCATCCAGTGGGGGCTCTGCCAAATATTCTTCCATACATGATCAGGGTTTTGGTAGTTAAACCCTGTTACTACATGTTTAACTTCTTTGAGGTTGAAGTTTCCTTCGGTGTTCCTCCCCCATCTCAGTTGTTCAGGCAAGGAGGGAAACCAAAATTCTCCTATGTTCTAGCTCCTGAGCAAGAGAGTCTGCTTGGGCCTTCAGAGGGCTCTCTTCACTGTGGCCTAGATCCTTCCAAATTCTCCATTTTCCATTGTTCCTTACCTGGTCCCAGAAGTCATTTACCCTGTGTAGACCTTTGTTATTGGTATCATGCTTGAGAGCTGCTAATTCATCCTTATACACGTTGGGTTCTTGTTGCCAGTTATCCTCCCAAAACTGAGCCAGACTCCCATCTTGGATCTCCCAGAAACTATGTTGTTGAAGAATACCTTTATTTTCCCAGGCAAGGTTCCAAATATGGGAGCCCTTAATATGCCCTGACATTCAAATGTGATCCTTCTCCTGCCAATTCTTGGAAAATATTTTTGTTTCCAAAGCTTGGCCCAGGGGGTTGCCGATTCCTTGGTCCACCTCCACTAGAGTTTAGCTCCCGAAACTCTGCTGAGGGTTTCAGGGTCATGGAGCCCCAAACCACCAAGGTTCTTGGGTTTGCAGATCTTGTCCCAGGCCACTAGAGCCCATTTCTTTTTCTCTTCTCCTCTACCCCATAGAAATTACCTTTGTATGCTCCTGATCTGTTGTTGAACTCCTTTTGGAGCAAGAAGAGTTGAGAACATGAAAATGGGAATTGCCTGCAAGACCGCCTATGTGAGCACAAGGCGCCCCGTCAAATTTAAAGACTTAAATGTCCATTTCCTGATCTTGTCCTGAAGTTTATTTATTATTGGCTCCCATGCTCCCTTGCTTAGAGGCTTATCTGTGAGAGGTATGCCCAGACATTTGGAAGGTAACCGGTCCCTTTGAAACCCAAGAATCCTGGTGAAGTTTCTCTGAATAGCAATGTCAGTGTTAAAGAAAAAGACTTTTGGTTTGTTGAGACTTACCTCTGTGCCAGTTGCCATAGCAAAGTCATTTAAGATTTGTTTGATCGCTCTGGCTTCCCTAACTGTGAGTATGCCCTGCAACATTGTGTCATCCACAAATTGCTGATGAGTACTTGCCTCTCCATCCAAGGTGAGTTTGATACCCTGGATTATTCCTTCAACGTTTGCCATTTTAATCACTCTACCTAGCCCTTCCATCATTAGAACAAAGAGGAAGGGTGAGAGTGGATCCCCTTGTCTGAGACCTATGGAGGGTGTAAAAGTTCTTGAAGGAGCGCCATTGAGCAGGATGGAAAAACTGGTCGCAGTAACTAGTGCCATAACCCATTTTATCTAGTTTTGGTTGAATCCATATGCTATTGAACAACCCTTATATAATACCAACTTAGCTTATCGTAGGCTTTCACTAGGTCAACTGAATGATCATACCAGCTTGTTTGTTGCTTTTGAGAGAGTGTACCACCTCGTGAGCTTGGATGATGTTATTGAGGATTTTTCTTCCTTCCACATAGCCCGTTTGCTCCTCTGAGATGAGAGTTGATAAGAGGGGCTTGAGTCTATTGGCGATCACCTTGGAAATAATTTTGTACACCACATTACATAAAGATATGGGTCTAAATCCATCTGGAGTCATGGCTTTCTCTTGTTTTGGGATTAAAGCTATGAAGGAAGCATTAAGAGCCTTCAGAACCTTTTTGGATCTTCTTGAGTCTTCCACCACCTCAAGGATATCCTGTTTGACTGTTTTCCAGCAGGATTTGAAGAAGTCTACATTGAACCCATCCGGGCCTGGAGCTTTCCCATTTTGCATTTCATTAATCACTTCACTGACCTCCTCTTTTGAAACTGGCCTGTTAAGATTGTGGTTGTCATCTCTGGTCACCAGCTGAGGGATGTACTGAGTGAAATTGTTGATGAACCTAGATCTATCCACCAGAGGCTCCTATGTTATACTGAGGAAGTGTTGAACAAGGACAGATTCCATATGTTTGTGAGAGGTGAGTTCTATCCCTTGAGAATCTTTGATCTTTGTGATTCTGTTGTGTGCCCTGTGATCCATGGTGGATTTATGAAAGAACTTCGTGTTGTTTCTCCCTCTCTAATCCATTGCACCCTCGACTTTTCTCTCCAAAAACTTTCCTCTTGCGTGCGCCGATCTTCCCATTCTTCCTGCAGAGATTCAGCTAGCTTTTTCCGCTCCTCGGTAAAGCCCTCTGTGATGCTGATTTGATTGATCTCCTGGAGTTTCTGCTTAGCTTCTCTTTTGGCTTTGAATATATTGCCAAATTCCTTTTTCTTCCAATCTTTAAGCCTGGATTTGATATGTTTAAGTTTTTTTGGGAGTAGGAACATTCTAGTGCCTTGAATGTCCAGATCCTCTCTCCACCATTTGTCAATATTGTTGGTGAATTCAGGGAGAGAGAGCTAGGCATTTTCAAATCTGAAGGGTATGTTTCTTGGTGTACACATAAAAGTGGCTTCTAGTTATATAGGCCAATGGTACGAACCTCCAAAGGGAAGAATAGAAGCTGACATGGCAGGGCCTGAAAGAAAGAGGTCCTCTGAAATGATAAATCTATCGAGTCTAGAGGCGACTTGTGAAGCCCCTCCCCTCTTGTTGTTCCAGGTGAAGGTCCCATTAATTGTTTCAGTTTCCACTAACCCCATGTTCCTTATGAAGTTCTGGAAGGCCATGGAGTCTCTGCCTAGTTGTCTGATACTACCCTTTTTCTTTGAAAGAGATCTTATCATATTGAAATCTCCTGCAATGATCCAGGGGATACTAGGGTGTCTTGCTCTTCGTTCCTCAAGGGAGGTGAGAAGCCTGATTTTATCTTCTAGCTTTTGAGGTCCATAGACATTTGTGATCATGTATATCTTCTGATCACCTAAAGGTTGACATACCAAAGAAAGATAGTTCCTGGACGCTTCAGCCTCTAGGATTCCAAATTTCTGGGGATCCCAGAGCGTGAGAATCCCCCCCGCCAGTTATTTTCTTTGCCCTCTAAATACTCATACTTAATTAGCCATTTATTATGAATTTCTCTAATCTTATCCATCGAACATTTTGTCTCTTGAATAAAAACCATATCTAGTTTTTCTTCTTTTATTCTATTACTGAGATTTCTTTGTTTCCTTGTACTTCCTATGCCTCTAATATTCCAGGTTGTGAGCTTCATTAAGAAAGGTTGGTAAAGGAATAACTGGTGAGATCTTTCATCTTACTTGAGTTGATCAAGAGTTTCCCACATTCATTCAGCAACTCCTTCTGTCTTTTTCTTCCTCTTTTCCTGCCTGGGTTCTTTGGAAATTGTGTTTGTATCTCCTCCATCATTTTGACCCCTCTATGCTCCTGGCTATCATGATTTCTTTTGACTCCAAAGCCCTTCGGTTGTGATCTCCATAGGAAGAGCTGTTGAACCCTATCATATTCCTCTTGTGGCAGGGAGTCCACTCCTTTGGTCATCCCTTGTTCCAAAAATTTCTCTAGATCTATATTTTCCCTTTCTATAATCTCCTGCAGTTCATGGTCCTCCATTCTCGCCTCACTTGGAGTCATCTCATGGTCCCTACTTGTCTCCATATTACTTGGCAGATCTTCCTTTTGCTGGCTAATTTCTATGATACCTTCCATGCTAGCATCCCTTTCCTTCTTAGTGCTAATGTTCTCCGTTTCCTAGTTAGTTTCTTTATTTCCATCTTCTTCCATCAGGATCTTAAAGCTATTGTGGCTCGACTGTCTTTCCTCATTGATATTTTTTTGTGGCCACTTCCCACCTTTCCCTTTGCCCCCAACCTTAGTGAAACCCTTGGGATTTTTATCCACCATTGTTTTCACAGTTCTCTCCATATTGTTTGTTGGGCAGTCTCTGTAAAGATACCCATGTTCATGGCATTTGCGGCACCTAAACGGGATGTGCTCTTAGTCGACCGCCTGCACCCATTCTTCATGATATACTTCTAAAATTATCTCGTCCGGAAGTGCTCTAGATAAGTCCATTTCCACACATCCAGGCGAAGGAGGTGTATTTTCCTTTCAGAGTCGCATCTAAGTTCTTTAGGAAATGCCCTAGTTTGTTGCCTATTGTTTTTAGAGATTCTGGTAGCCAATAATCCAGAGGAAGGGAGCATAGTCTAATCCATACTGGTATCGATGTGAATGTTTCACGTTCTAGGACAAAGTTCATCATCCATGGCCGCATGTAGAGGCATGCAGCAGCGTAGAAGTATGGTCCTCCTTCGAACACTCTATCTTTATCCTTTAGGCTTGTGAACGCTACTATAAAGAAGCCCTTAGATCCTAGATTAAGGTTTATTTCTCCCTTTGGTTTCCAGTGGCTCCTTACCCATACATGCAATTCCCTCTCCGTCGGTCATAACCCCATGAATTTGCATATAATCGCATATTCTGCCATGTGATCCCTATGCGCTTGTAGCGCTGGGTCGCTTAAGATGACCTAGGGAATGATGTTTGACTTGGGTTTGC
Organism: Pinus taeda; assembly: GCA_000404065.3. NCBI lineage: Eukaryota > Viridiplantae > Streptophyta > Pinopsida > Pinales > Pinaceae > Pinus > Pinus taeda. The sequence goes on from APFE030781698.1 coordinate 24,891, forward strand.
ATACCCCAGTTGTCCTTATAGAAGCGGTTTTTTTACTGCTACCCCCTTTCTCCTTCTCCTTACTAGCTTCCTACTGATCCCCTTCCTGTTCATGAGGTCTGTTTCTTCCCAGTATTTCTGTGTTACTTGCCTTTGTTGTCTTCTCCAAAGGTTTCTTGAAGCGTTGCTTTCCAGCGTCCTCGCTTCTATCAGTGACTCCTTGACTGTAGGAGGGAGCAACGCTCCCCCCTGTGCCTCCTGCCATGGTACCCAACTTCAAACCCTAATGCCAACGCCGACCCTGGAGCAAGTTGTAGAGCCTCCTTGCCAATGTAAAACTTTATTAAAATAATATATAAAATTAAATAATCGAAATTTATATGAATTTAAATTAAAACGTTTGCATGGTCTTTACATATTTACTATAAAAAAGTTATGCATTGGTTACACTTATTATGTGCATGGCATATTATAGTATTTTACATTGGATTATAAGATTTTATTTTTTATTTATTTTTAAATGAAATTAGTACAGTATTGAAATTGACAGTTTTGTATAATATTTTATAATTTTTTTATAAAAAAAACATCATAGTGATTGTATTTATTATGTGTTTTTGTTTATAATTAGTTTAGATTTATTTTATTTCTAAATTTATTAGGTGTTAAAAGGATACGATAAAATTTAGAGTTCAAATCTAAAAGAGGTTTGCATCTTAGGATGGATCTAGGCTACTAGAATATTATTGACAAATCATCTGTTGTCAAAACCTAGAGCTCAAAATAACCCAAAAACTGGCCAGCTTATCCTTCTCTTTATGCATATCACAACTTGGGGGATTTGAACCTTGGATCTCTTAGCTATCTCAAGAATCACATTACTTCAATTACCAATTGAGCTACCCCTAGAACTATTTTACCTCAATTTTATTTTAGTTATTAATTTTATCATTTTATTTTATCTTATTTTTTATTTTTTATTTTTTTAATATAATTTGCCCAAATCAAAATGTTTACATGGCACGACTTACATCTATTCCATATTGAGCTAGGCTAAAGAGGCCCTCTCAGCACAATAATATTTTATATTGGCTTTGGCTTAATACTTATTATATGCATTGTATATCATAATATTTCACATTTGTTTTGGTATAATTATATATCATATGACATTTTATTTATTTATTTTTCATTTTTTAATTAGGAGAAAGTTTATAATATTTAAAGTTGATAGCCTAATTTTTATTGATACAATATCAATATTTGGATTTGCAAATTCAACATCATATATAAATAAAGCTTGGTCACCTAAAAATCCTTGAGGGTTAGTTCAATTGGTCGAGTCCCCATAGTTAAAGCACATTTTCTATTCAGAGGTCACTCGTTCAATTCACTCGACACTCTCGGGCCCAGGCTTTGTGGTTGAGCCGACATGAAGTGATCCCTTCAAGTGGATGTACAAATATTTCATGGACGTAGCGATCACCGATCTCCAGAGCCAATGAACCACATAGAAGATAAATAATAATAATAATAATAATGCCACATAAAATAACTCATGGTAGTTTTTAAGGGTGTGAATTTATGCTCTTGCTAAATGATGTTACGTTTTCCATCCTTGACATTTTTCATTACTTCTAAGGAAGAATAGTTCTAGCCAATCAAAAGTAGTTTGAGGTCATAGTCTAGAAACAAAAGACCGTTTTAGCATCCTTTATTGTCATCCTCTAAAATACAACATCAAGATCATATGTTTTAAACTAACTTTTAGCCTTAATCTCAGACATGAAACCAAATACTATTGCAATTTAACCTTCTATCCACGAAAAAAAAACATATTATTTATTTTCTTTATATATATTCATCACATATTTATATGAGAATGTAAATTTTAAAATGTTTTAAGCTTATATTTTAATTTAATTTTAAATCGTAATTAACAGATTTTCCATTACCACTAATTTTCCTTTATGGAAGATAAGTTATAAAGTTATGTTATGTTATGTTATGTAAACATTTTGACTTGTTTAAATTACATAAGAATAAAAATAAAATAAATTATTAATTATAATTATTAATTATTGATAATTTAACCAGCCTAGATCCATCTTAACTGTGAATCTATCAAGTGGTGAGAGGGATCAAATCTCTAAAGGTGCAAAACTTCTCTCAAGTTTTGCACTAAGAAAAGAGGATTGCACATTGAGAGTTTTGATCCCTTTCGACACTTGATAGATCCATAGTTAAGATGGATCTAGGTCAATGCTACATTTTTGTCTTCCTTTTGTCAAATAGTCTATACAAAATAGTGTATTCTCTTTTTGGTTGGATGGTGGATCAATTGGTCCTACAAAGTGTTGATTTGGACAAATTTTATGCACCAAATTACGGGCATTTTCCCAACCTAGGGCCTAATCAACCTTTTCTCAGTTTGGCATATCAACTTCCTTTTGTATGTTGACACAACTACTAAATGGGTGGATGAAATTTAGACTTAGGTGACTAAGTCCTAAAATGTAGTCCTAGAACTGAAAATAAAATAAAGGCCTAATCTAAACACCTAGCTAGGATTTGAAAATAAAACATGAACATGAAATAAGTTACCATTCTAGCCATTTAAACAAAAATAGTTTACTACATAAATAATTGTTAAAACAATTTAAAATTTATAAATTTAACAGTCATAAGATCAAGTTATCCTTACTTTTATGACAAGCAATCATCTCATAGTCACAGTTAACAATTAATTGAAATGTAACATCAAAATGCCATCACCATTGTATGAGAACAATCTATAATAAAAGTAAATAATTTCTCAAACATTTGACTAAAACAAGCAAAGAAGTAGTCCTACACCACACATACACCAAAATGAATTTCCAAATAGTGGCCAATTGTTTTTTAACTTATTGAGAGAAGTTTACAATCTCAAGCAAAAAGCATGGTCCTTATTTTCTCTTATTTATGCAAAAGATCGAGAGGGAGGTTAATTCTTTTGATTCTTCCACTTGGCTTTTTAGTTTCTTTATCCAATTATCTATTTCTCCCACTACTCATTGTACTTAAATTTGACCTTATCATGAATGCCTAATGCATGTTACCATGATAGCATGCTACCATGATATACAAGATGTAACATGACCGAAACAACAATATAATTATGCACATTTACATATAAATTCATAACTACATGTACATATATAAAATACCATTGCCAAATAAAATAAGCACAATTGGAATTGCTAATTAGTTAAAAACCTCAAACTTTCCACCCATCCATAGGCAACAACATTCCTAGTCTCTCAGTAGTGGGTCACCCCCAAGCTGGGGCTATGTTTCACTAGGGAAAAGGTTCTCCTACAAATCTGTTTGGTTAGTAGTGAAAACAATTGAGTCAAGGCCAAGGCACCAAACCTTAATAGCGCTCTAATTTGTAAAATCTCATCCCATCATCCTACACAACCCAAGGGAGTATACCCACTTCTTTACCTATGTGGTTCCTCAGGATATGCCACTACCCTTCTAGGGATCTAGCATAGGCCAGACATGAAGTCACACGGCCCTATGGCTCTAGGAGTTGTAGCTTCACTTCGAGGTCTCTAGGTACCCTCCAAGCCTCACATAAGGATACCTATCCCTACATTTCTCCCTCTAGGGCTCTAGCCTTCCACAAGGCAACCCAAGGAGAAGTGCAATCATACCAGGTAATAGTAGTGGGATCCCTCTCCCCTCAAAGTAAGCTCAATAGTCACGATGATAGTCTAGTATCACTAAATGGTAGAATGAATGAGAATGGATGAATAGAAACCCATTGAATTTCCATTTTTATATGCATGGGAACTTGTTGACAAGTGGCACTCAAAGAAGCCACCTCCTAACATTTGGGTGATTCCATCCCCTCACTTAGGAACTTTGGCTTAAGTATGTGCATTAGACTTTATGGATTATTTTATTGTTTTTGGATAAGCACCCTGGGATTAAGCACCATTCACACAACCCTTATCCCTATTTCCCTCTGATGGAGTCCTATCCCTCCCATCTCGCTTGTCTCACTTGGTATGCAACAGTGGTGTATTTTATTAGCATGAGTGTGATTACATATATAGATTTTCTAGGCTCACTTGTCTTTCAACACATATGCTTTATAGTCTAAATTACATAGGATCTCTAGTATAAATCACATAGTCTCTCTAGTCTAAATCACATAGGCACTCTAGCCTCAAACAAGGGAAATTTTAGGGGCTAAATTTCAGTCTAACGTCATTCAACCATTCATTGGCTGACTCCACTCACACAATTTTTTAACATTACCCAAATATGATCAATAACACAGTGAAGCCAAAGAAGCAAATAACAACATAGTGAAATGCACGCCAAGAAAATCCATGGAACATGCATATAAGAGATTTTGAGCACTTATCTGTTAAATTTTTCGGCTAACTGGGAACCTCGAGCATTCCTCCCAATCGTAAACTGTGCTACTCCAGTGTTCTCAACAACCAGTCACCCCCGAGTTGGGGCTTCGACTCTATGGACATCAGCTCACCCAAATCCTGGTGTGCTTGGTACAACAACCAACCAAGGTACCAAACACGACAACCTCTTACCAACAAGCTCACATCCCCCATCGGCCCCTATCTCAATCGTCCAGGGATGTTCCAGAGTCTTATAGTTTCTAGGAGTTCCAAAACTCTCACGAGTCTTCTAGGTACCCTTCCAGGCCCTCATACAGCCAAGGTACCAAACCCAATAGCCTTCAACCAGCATGCTCACATTTCTCATTAGCATGCACCCAAGTGGTGAACACCCTTCTCTGTATATACAATCCCTAGGGTTGTGCCACCACATTGTAGGCCGCCTTACTCAGTCGAACAAGAATACTCCAGAGTCCTGCAACTTCCAGGAGTCTCACTACCCTCATGGGTGTCCAGGTGCCCTCTAGGCTCTTACCCAAAGACATTTGTCCCTTTCCTGGTGGCTATTCACTGAATAGGGGGAACCACCTTTTTATAGACATGGTGCCCCCTTACTTTTTATTATAACAATATATTATAATATCATAGTATACTTTCAAATCAGAATACCTTTTTCCTATCATGGAGTCTCAACTCCCCATACTCTTTTGTCCCTCAGTCCGCAACATAATGACAAGTTCGATAAAAGCCATGTCGGCTAGGCTCATTGGCCTGATCATCACATACCCAAGCACACAGGCCAAGCCTAATAATATGGGTTCTTTGACCCAACTACACAGACACAAGCCTTAAAATATATCAGTTCCTTGGCCCACTAGCCTAACATATCTATACACACATAGGCATGAATTCTAACTCACCAACCTATTCAACGTTCCAGCTCACTGGCCCAAGTGTCACGTATACATGTATATTACAATTTGAGGTCCAGGCCGGGGGAATTACATTCCCCTCCCCTTTATTTATGCATTGTCCTTAGTGCATTCAAATATATGTATAATCAAAATTATAAGAACTGTTGTCGCATAGTGTCCTCTTGCTCCCAGTTGGCCTTTGTAAGCTCATTGTTCATATGCCACACTAATGGCTTTGATTTAGGGCACCCTCAACTCCATGTGCCATTCGTGCACAAGCAAGATCTATGCCCCACCTTAATGGGTGTGCAATCCGACATGATCGCCATCATACCTGTAGGACATCATAAGAAAGGAAGTATTACTTGTAGCAGTTGGTTTATGTCTATTCTCTGTTCCAGAAAGAACAAGAATCAACCATATAACATGTAGGTAGTAGCAAGAATAAGTCTCAAGGTAACACTGCAGTCAATGAGCAAACCACATCTGACATCTAAGTGCTTCATCAACAAAGCACTACCCCTGCATCTTACATTAATACGGTTTCACTAATTTCTAATCCTGCATTCAGGTTGCATTTCTTCTTGATGAACTGTTTGTCCAGTCCTCAATCCTTAAAATTTTGAATACTCTTTCTGAATCACTTCTGTTTGGAAAAAACTATTCTTCAGACATTGAAAGTGGGGTTGGTTGGTTGACAACATCTCTCCAGCTTTTCTGACTTTAAGACAGAGCCTTGTGTATACTAAGTTTCAACTTTAACATATATAAGCAAACTGCCAAGTTAGGAGATCTATTCTCTTCATCTGACACCAATTAATTGTCATCAACATCCAGGCACATTCAAGCATCAAAAAGGTGTTGATTAATAAACAACGTAGGGAAAAATATCTCTGATTGTCACTAGAAGAGCCTTGCCATCTTTCCGCCGATCATGCTCTCCATTAAGAGCAGAAGATTCCAACCTGATAAAACCTAAACTTGTATTCCTTAAAAGTGAATAAGAATATGTCCACTATCAAGATAGTTTCTGCACAAGTATATCAACTAAACAAATTGAGGGTTGTTTGACAAAAACGCTGACCGGAACATATTCAAAATCCCCTCCCATTGTTCTTGTTCCTTTAAAGTAGTTGATTTTTTTTAGCATACCTCAAAAATTATCCACCATTTACAATGTTCCTCCCCCAAATGATATGGCTGAGCAGTACTAACATTTCTTTTATTAACTTGTTTGCTTCTTGCAGCTTATCATTTGTGCCAGCTGAAATAATGAGGACACTATAGGTCCAAAAGTTTGGCACTAGCCCCTACATCAAAGCATCTTGCATTCTACCTTCCTTACAAAGCCTGATAATGGAGTCATATCCAGTGAAATGACATCAGTGACCACACCCTCCAGAATTTCTCCATCTGTACTAGCTGTCGGCATGGAAGTTGTATCAAGGTCATCGTCATTTAAAGACCTATCAGGCTGCATACTACAACTTGAAATTGTTGAAGCTGGATTCTTCAATTCCAATTCCCTTAATATAGTTGATGCTTCATGTATCTTTCCTTCATGATAAAGCCTTTTGATGACTTCAGCACATGAGATATCAAGCTTTGGCCCAAACAACAATTCACCAATTTAGCTTCATTACAAGTGTACTTTACAAGTGAGGCAATTTACTCATGGCGAAAAGGAAAGAAATGATATAGCTTCTCTATGATATTCTGTGCTAGCTTGATTATTTCACAGTGAGTATGAAAATTTTGGCATAGATGAAACAAATCGGGCACACCCATGATGTTAGTAATGCTCATAGACTGGGGAATGAAGACCAAAATTTCAGCTTTTGGTTTCACTGGATATGCCACAACAAATGCACCTTTAAATCACTTAGCTGTGGCCACTAAAAGGGGTATAAAGTAGCCATAGTTGATTTGTCAACATGTGTTGCGTAACCCACCTGTAGCTGCCGTTGCCACGTATGATACCACAGTTGCTAACAACAAAGCCCCTTCTGGTGCTAACAAGAAATCAGCTTGCAACCCTCTCCCCCCAAGTGAGCAGGCCAACACATTGGAAACTTCATTTTTATACTGTTGGGTTCAGATTCTTTCATATTGTCAATTACTTGAATAAAAATAATCAACCTCTTTTCCAATCCTTCCAGACAATCAGGCGATATCTTTGTTATTGACCTTATTTGCCTCTGCTGGTGGCCCAATGCTTTTCTTGCCCCCTAATTTACTTCTGTTTAGACAAACAGGTGAAATCCGTCCAGCAGTTGACTGCATTGCCTTATCTGTCCAACTGATGCTTTTACACTCCCCTAAGTTATCTGTAGATGATGTTCTTGGTGATTCTGATGGAAAGAAGCTTTCAATCACCTCTGGAAAAATTGATAGCGGGAATTTTTCATCCTCGACAAATAGTTGGAAGTTTTTGGACTGGAGCATTGAGATTCACTGCCTTGTCATCAAATCTTAAAAATACACCCTAATTTGAGCATTTTACATAATCTTGCAACAAGATCCGGGTGCTCTGACAACCTACTAGCAGAAATCACCTCTGCAAAATCAGTTGCCAAGGACATCTTTTCCTTCGAAATGTGTGGATCATGACTTTGTATCAAATTTTTTGCTTTTGTCTTTCCCATCTTACCAGACAAGTTTTTTTTTCTTGCTTCAACCTTCATTGCTAGACCATTTTCAACTGGTAGTGAAAGTGAATACTTACTTGACTGTGACAGGTTTGGTAGCTTCATAGGCAATAGACTCAACAAGAGTACTCACAATTTGATGCCTTTAATTGGATGACAATTTGAATGAGAGGTGTGCAATATATGCGAGAACAATTATGTATAGTCCTTTTCTGAGCATCCCCCTCCTGCTGGAATCTTCTCCAAAGAGATGTTATTCAAAACAGATACCTCAACTTTTTGTGTTGCCTGGGATATATTCCGAGCTCCAAGATGGATATAAGTTGAGAATAATTAATCCAATGGTATCTCGAGAGCAGAAGGGTTAGGAATCAGGATACCATGCAAATGTTGGCCTCGTAGAAGCTCTCATGAATGATTCTTTCAACTGCAAATCATCAGAAATGAAGGTTTCATTTGGAGCACTCAGGTGGATATCTCCAGAGCTTGTGTAAGTTGGCAATCTAAGACATCCTCTGCCAAACATTGCTTTGTTTTCTGAGATGAATAGGCCTAATGTTCTCAAAATATTTCTCCAAACTGAGCAACACTTTTCTGCAGTGTTAAGATCACAGAGTACTGAGAGAAGTGGTGCTGTTGCTTGATCCCACTGGCCGGCAGTACGACTTAACATGGAGCTTTTTTGTCTTTAAAATTTAAATAGACTACATTAAACATGAATACCATGGGAAAAACCATGGGTGCCCATATACATGGAGTCCAAAAACCACTTGTATACTTGATTGAGTCAAGTTTCACTGAACTACCCTAACAATCCCCCCTTTAAACTTGACTCAGGGAGAATGACCTGGTCCCAATCCCTTTCTGTTGAAGTTCATATAAAAAAGTTTCCATCTACTGGATTGCATGGGTAACTAGCCATTGCACCCACTAGTTATCTAGGACACCTTTTCACATACATGGTTCAACAACCATCTCACCTAATATCTCACATTCCCCCCTCAAGCTAAGATACCAGTACACCTACCACCCTGGTACCTCTCCAAGTGGTCCATTCAATTGCTTGATAACTCCATGCGTCAATGCACTGCATGCATGATTGAGTAAACTCTTGAAGCCTTACAAGTTACAACAATGTGTACTCCAACGCTGTTGATTTGGGGTAGCATTAGATGTGCTCTAGCCACGAAAATTGGTGGAGAGGCTAAAGCACATGAGATCTCCAAGACCCAGCAATGGTTTGGGCAGAATCTAACCAGTTTGGGAGATATTAAAATAATTAATATTTTTAATGGAGTTCCTAAGTTTAAACTTATGAAAAATAAAATATTAACGTAAATTAATATAAAATTGAGTTAGAATGGTCCAAAAGTCATGGATCAAGCCATATCTAATCTTAGCCGTTGATTAGGGACTTAATCTCGACCGTTGAATTGTCAACGAGAAAAGTATAAGAAAAGGCTTGAGGGTCAATTGGAGAACACACCGAGTTGATCAAGAATTCGATTTTCTGGGGCAGGGCTTGTTGAGGAAATCGAAGGAGTGATCAGAGTTGCAGCTGAGGGGCAGTGAATATAGTAGCAGAGAGGCATAGATAGTATCGAGAGCATCAGCGCAGAAGCCGGGAGAGGGATTGACGCAGAGCCAGCTAGAGGCCATGTAGAGGCAGCCAGAGGCCACGTAGAGGCAGACAGAGGCCACGTAGAGGCAACTAGGAGCTGCGCAGAGCCTGAGGAGGGCCAGTGTGAGAGACGCAGAGGCTCCAGAGGCTGATGAAGAGCCCCGAGAGGCTGACGCCAGGCCAAATAAGGTGATGCTGGGAGATTTCGTGGGACAGATTGGAGTTGGAGAGCTGGATAGGGTGTGACACAGAGCAGCAGAAGCTGTATTGTTGTTGTGGGATCGTTCATCCGGCGATTTAGCCGAAATATCTGTCTCCGACTGAGAGGTATAAATACTGAGGGAATTCTCTGTTGGGTGAGCCATTTTTGGCACCCCAGTTATATTCTGAAACTGCATAATAATAAAACCCTCTGAATAGCTGTAACGGTTTTCCCGCATTGGGTTTTTCCGAGGACATTAGTCCAAAAACAACGGTGTCACTTGTGTGCTTGTTTCTTTCAGTTGATGATCTATATGTGTTGATATTGTACTTGTATTTATTTTCAGTATTTACATGGTACATAACTTGTTATGTAACTGAACAAGTAGGAAGAAATAAATCAGATAGTATAGGAAGAATTTCTAATGGATAGAATTAGAAATTCCAACATGGTATCAGAGTGCGGTTGCAGATCATAGGATAACTGAAGGCATCATTCAAGCAGAGCAGGAGCAGCAGAAACGGCTGTCCCAAGTGACAGAGGTTGTTCCTAGCAGAAAGTAACAAGAAAGGGGTGACGCAGAGAGCTTGCGTCATCCGTTTGAGCCAGGAGGAGGATCAACGTTGAGGCAGAGAGGAGCAGAACTGACCTACGCAGTGCCCGGTCATCTTTCTCAGCCAGGAAGGATCGATGTTGTGGCCAGGAGGTGCAGATTGTGCCAGTTCCGAGATTGCGCAGAGCCTAGAGGCTCTAACCTTCAGACTGCTAGGGCATAGGAGGCTGTGGGTAAGTTGTGGAGCAAAGTTGGTGGGGAACTGTGGTCAGAACAGTACCTAATAGGGCAAGACCAAGGAGGAGGGAATTGTTGCTGAGGATTGGCAGAGGGATTTCCAGAAAGGAAATCGAGGCTCAAAGGGAGTCAAACCGAGAACTTCCAGATGGGAATTAGAGAGACTTGAAAGAGTTGAAAGAGGAAAAACGAAATGGTAGTGAATGGGCTAAGAGATCAGGATAGACTGCACAGAGCTTCAAACTTCGTAGTCTGGAAGGCCAGGATCTTGTCCGTTCTAGACAGGTATCACATCAAACACTTTGCCTTGAAAACGATAGCGATCCTGATTGATCCAGCTGAAAATGACAAGTACGAGGAGGTAATGGCCATGGCAAAGTGCATCATCCTTGATGGTGTCAAGGATCATGTGGTGCCACACATTGTCGAGAAAGAGACAGAAAATGAGATGTGGGAGGCCCTGAAGAAATTGTACTAGCATACTTCTGTGGAGAGGAGGATGTTACTTGAAAACCAGTTGCGGTCATATCAGATGCAGAAGGGAGAGCAGATAGATGTCTTCCCGATGGATTGAAGGAGATCCGTGATCAGCTAACTTCCATAGGGGCCGCATCGGATCAAGAACTGATGGTGAGGACTGCATTGGACGCAGTCTCAGAGGATTGGGAGGTATTTGTCCAGAGCATACTGGGGAGGACGAGCCTTCTAGATTGGGAGGAACTGTGGGCGGCTCTTCATCAAAAAGAGATCAAACGGGTGTCCAAGGCGGGGAGTAGCAGAAAAGGGGTCAAAATCAAAAAGGAGGAAGAAGAAGATGCAACTCCCACATCTGCGGGAAAGCAGGAGAAAGGAAAGAAGGACCTCTCCAAGGTCAAGTGCTTCCACTGTGGGAACTGGGTCACTATGTGAATCAGTGTCCTAGGAAGAAGAGCAATGGAGAGGCTTCTAATATCAAGGCTGCGCCGGCTAAGGTGGAGAAGGAATTGGAGACTGATGATGACTGTGCCATGAGTGCTCATGCACCTCGAGGGAGAGGTGGGGAGACATCGAGCTATAGTCAGATGGGCTACAGGTGATGAGGGGCAGGATCCTCGAGGTACCCAACCTCTTGGATTATACCTGGCTATGGGAGCCCCGAAGAGGAGTAGCAGGTTTGGCAGATGTCGGTAGAGACGGATGTGGATGGAGCGATAGAGAGGGCTATAGTGCAGAAGTCCCAGGACAGCCTGAGGCATGGAGTTGTTGCAGCAATGCAGAGGTCTGTAGAGGGAGCACTTGTCAGTGAAAGAGGGAGCTTCAACATCGAGACTGTTTCTAGCCTAACAGAGATGTCAGAGTTGGGAGGATCAGTTGCTTACTTCTCAGTAACTGAGTTGCAGTGCAATAGTTAACAGTGGCAGTGCTATGGGCAACACAATGTAGCATGATGAGAGGGGATGCAATGCAGTTGCAGTAGTAGCAGTGGCAGAGCCATGGGGAGCAGCACAGATGCAGAGGGAGTTGCCGTACAGATGCAATAGTGGCAGTGGCAAGGCCATGGGTAGCAGTACATGATGCAACAATGCAGAGGATGTTGGGTAGCAAGCCTAGCATCAGCACAGGGACCGATGCCGTATGATCAGGGTGATACTAAGTGAGGAGTATTACTAGAGCATAGTCCTCGCTAAGAGGGAGTATTGATTTCGGGTAGCATCGGATGTGCTCTAGCCACGAAAATTGGTGGAGAGGCTAAAGCACATGAGATCTCCAAGACCCAGAAATGGTTTGGACAAAATCTAACCAGTTTGGGAGATATTAAAATAATTAATATTTTTAATGGAGTTCCGAAGTCTAAACTTAGGAAAAATAAAATATTAATGTGAATTAATATAAAACTGAGTTACAATGGTCCAAAATTCATGGATCAAGTTAGATCTAATCTTAGTTGTTGATTAGGGACTTAATCTCGGCCGTTGAATTGTCAACGAAAAAAGTATAAGAAGAGGCTTGAGGGTCAGTTGGAGAACAAACCGAGTTGGTCAAGAATTCGATTTTCTGGGGCAGGGCTTGCTTAGGAAATCGAAGGAGTGATCAGAGTTGCAGTTGAGGGGCAGTGAATACAGTGGCAGAGAGGTAGAGATAGTACATGGAGCATCAGCGTAGAAGCCGGGAGAGGGTTGATGTAGAGGCAGCTAGAAGCCACGCAGAGGTAGTTAGAGGCCACGCAGAGGTAGCTAGGAGCTGCGTAGAGCCTGAGGAGGGCCAACGTGAGAGACGCAGAGGCTCCAACAGAGCCCCGAGACGCTGACGCAGGCCAAATACGTTGATGTTGGGCCAGAGAGGTTGACGCAGACCCTAGAGGATGACGTTGGGAGATTTCATGGGACAGATTGGAGTTGGAGAGCTAGATAGGGCGACGCAGTCTCTATCAGGGTGACGTAGAGCAGCAGAAGTTGTATTGCTGTTGTGGGATCGTTCATCTGGTGATTTAGCCAGAATATTTGTCTCCGACTAAGAGGTACTACTGCCGAGAGCATTCTCTGTTCGGTGAGCCATTTCTGGCACCCAGGTTGTATTCTGAAACTGCCTAATAATAAAACCCTCTGAATAGCTGCACTGGTTTTCCCACATTGGGTTTTTCCGGGGACATTAGTCCAAAAATAACAGTGTCACTTGTGTGCTTGTTTCTTTCAATTGATGATCTATATGTGTTGATACTGTATTTGTATTTATTTTCAGTATTTACATGGTAAATAACTTGTTAAGTAACTAAACAAGTAGGAAGAAATAAATCAGATAGTACAAGAAGAATTTCTAATGGATACACTTAGAAATTCCAACATGCGCAACATGTTTGCCTGAACATCCAGTCTTACAACTTCCTAGGGAAAACCTTTGGACCAAAACCCATAGGGTGTTCTCTCATTACACATTGGCTCCTTCACTAAACATCATCATCATTTACTCCATTTCCATTTTCTCGTTCATACCACTTCTCTCTCTCTCTCTTTATATTTTGCGGGATTCATACCTTGATCCATACCTGGGTTTTCACTACTCTTGAAACTGCTACACATTTTCCTCCATGCTCCATTTCTTTTGACAATGATTCAATGTGCCTGTATTTCCAACCATACTGCCCCGATTTTTTACTACTGTTCTATACGCTCCACTCCTTTGCCACTGCCTCATCCTCATGTTAAGTGGTTGTCCCTTCTCGTTATACATTCTTTGCTTCTCACGCCTTGTGAGCACATGATTGTGAAGGTTGAGCATCATTATGTGATTTGATCCCAGAGCTTTATTTCTAATTTGCCAGAGTTCAATATTGGACCTTGTCCTATTGAGTTGAAATCAGATCATATGCCACTTTGTATTAAGTTGGGCATGCACACAAGTGGGATGCAGGTGGACATAGAAAGAAGAAAGTTCATGCAAATAGTAGAGTCATTATGAATCAGGAAAATCAAGAGCTCTTCAATTTCAGGTGGCAAAAGTCAACTTAGAAAGTGAAGAGGACAGTGCAAAAATAGAGAACATTGGCAGCCATATGGTGATCCTTTTAATCCCTTTAATCCTCAAGGCCTTAAAGGTGTGCAAAAGATCTCGGCCAATGAAGAGAATTTCAAACACTTTTCCAGCCAATCCCTGGTTTGATGAGGAGTGTAAGGCGGAAAAAAGATCACTTAAAGAGAAGGAGGTAAACAGTGAAGGCATGAAAAAGTACAAAAATATGATAAAAACAAAAAAAGACAAGTATGTGACTTCAAGAAGGAATGAATTAATTTCTTTGGGAAAACTTAATCCCAAAAGATTTTGGAGGGAATTACAACAAAAGAAACAGCAAATGGATAATAATATCTCGGCTAATCAATGGTTAGAGTATGTGAAGCTTCTTTATGAGAGAGAACAAGAGAGAAGTAGCCCTCCCATAATCAACACTTTAGCTGAGTTATTTTCATTAGAAGATGTCAAGCGTGATATAAAAAAGTTAGCAAAAGTTAAAGCTCAAGACATTGATGGATTGCAAGAAATTGGTTTGAAGTGGGGGTTGAAACCTTGGCTCTGATTATTAAAAAAATCTTCAACAGCGTCACACAAAGCAGTTTTCCAACTGAATGGACAACTAGTGTTGCTATCCCCTTGTACAAAAGTAGAGAGATTAATATTCCCTCCAATTACCACACTATTATCGTTAACCCTCTTTTTGGAGAGCTATTTGGAAGCATGGTGGAGCGTAGAATTAGCAGTTGGGTAGAAAAGGAAGGTAAAAGAGCAAAAGGACAGGCTGGTTTTAGGCCACGACATTCTACCATTGATCATTGTATCACTCTTAGGAATTTCATAGAAAAAGTATGGGACATACAGGGTGAGGAGGCCTTTTGTTGCTTTGTTGATTTCAAGAAAGCTTTCGACTCTGTTCTTAGAGACAAGCTTTGGAGAAGGATGGAAGAGATCA
Organism: Pinus taeda; assembly: GCA_000404065.3. Classification (NCBI taxonomy): domain Eukaryota; kingdom Viridiplantae; phylum Streptophyta; class Pinopsida; order Pinales; family Pinaceae; genus Pinus; species Pinus taeda. The sequence continues at coordinate 39,898 of APFE030781698.1, forward strand.
GAATTCCAGGCAAATATAGGCAGCTGCTCATAAGCTCTACGAGAAAGTTAGAGCTAAAATCAGAACTAAGGAAGGCTTTTCTGAATGCTTTGGTAGTGACATTGGGGTCAAGTAGGGGTACCCTCTTTCCCCCACATTGTTTGGCTTATATACTGATAGACTTGAAGAATGGTTATGCAGTAACAGTGGGGAGGGTATTCAGTTAGTAGATATGTGGTCAGACTTCTCTTGTATGCTGATGACCTTATCCTAATTGCGAAATCGGCTCATGGTCTGAGAGAGCCTTAGAGCTCTTTTGTGAAGAGGTTGGGATGCAAGTAAACGTTAGCATAACCAAGATCATGATCTTCTCCTTCAAGAGGAAAAAACAACGAGTTAATTTTATCTTTGAGGGGAAACCCTTGGAAATTGTGGAAGAATACAAGTGTCTAGGAATTATTTTTTGAAACAAGCTCCTATGGGAGACATGTAGAGCTAAAAGGATTCAGGGGGGATGGAGAGCCTTTTACCTTCTGTAGAACAGATGCAGGAAAGCAGGATTATGGGATTGGAAAACCAAGAAAACTCTTTTTGGGTTGTTGGTTACACTGGTTGTACTCTATGGATGTGAAGTTTGGTGGAGTAGTATGTCAGACCACAAGTGGAGGCAATTAGAAAGAATTCAAAAGCACCTAATCACTAATAATCTCAAAGTCAAATCAATGGTTCCTTATGATATCTTGCTAGCTGAGTCTGGTTTATTTCCGATGGAGGCCGAGGTGGTTTTTTGCTTGTTAAGTTACATAAAAAAGGTTGAAGGCATGGATGAACATCGCTGGCCTAAAATAGTTGTTGCAAAGGAGTTAACGAGGAGGAAGAAAACTTGGGGGAAACAAAATGACAAGTGGTTGGATAAGTGGGGCATTAAGTGGCAAGATTGTCCTAACTCTAAAGAGGAAGTTAAAAAATGGGTGCTTGAAAAATTCAGGACTACCATGTGGGAAAAATAGATTGGCTGAAAAAAATCTCTATATGTCAAAGATTTCAACTCGACATGGTCTCATGATGAGAAGATATATTTGGGTGCCAAAATCATAGGAAAGGCTAGATTATTAATAGCACAATTGAGGACCGGGTCTCATCATCTTAGATGTGAAACAAGTAGATGGACAACTCCAAAAGAAGAGTGGGAAGAAAGAGTTTGCATCCTTTGTACGAAAGGAGAGGTTGAAACAGAATGGCACTACATCATGGATTGCCCTGCTTATGAGGATATTCGTAATCAGCTTAAGAGCATTTTGAAGGTGGATTGTTTGAACAAGTTGTTTGAGGAAGAGGGGCTTATCAAAACTGCGAACTCCTTGGTCAAGATTCATGATAAGAGAGTAGACTTAAAGAAAAATTTGAAGTTGTGATGGGCTGGAGTCCTAGGTCCCTTAGACTGCTTGGTCTTGTGGACGTCATTAAAATCGCTTCATTCATTCATTCATCAACGTGGGTCCCTCATCTCTAGGTGGCACCTTCGGCATCCCATGCACCTTTTCTTACGCTCCAACATAAATATTTGCCTCGAACATGCTACAGGAACCAAATCTAATGGGCATGGAACCGTGGATCGCATTGTGCCCTCGAGCACTTACAAAATGTTTATAATTTCGTAGCACCTGTTGTCCAACGAAGTTGCTTCTTCTTCTCTCAATGCTTTGATGTCCATTGGAGATTTCTCCTCCTATAAATCAATTATGCCTTCAATCCCTACATCGCTCGTTCCATGAGAATATCCAACAACTGTTTGACGGCCCTGACCTTCATGATTTTGCCCTCTCATTCTACCTACTTCGATGGGTGTCATCATCAAACTTATTCTCCGCGAGTTTTTCTTAGTGCGCAGCCATCTCCACCTCATTAATAATGGAAAAATTGCTCCATCGCCTGGGCTCTCCTCAGTCGCCCTCGAAATTATTATTATCAGTCCTGCAGCATTTTCTTCGACTGAACCTCCAAAGGCAGACCTAGCATGGCTTTCTACACATTTTTATCAGGCATCACACTTCACGCTCAAGGCTTTCATACTCACAAGGCTCTCATATTTACCACTCTAGCTCTGATACCAATTGTTAGGATCACAAAGCACTGAGAGAAGTGGTGGTGTCTAAAGACACCGTTGCATGATCCCACTGGTCAGCAGGATGACTTAACATGAGTTTGTTTGGCCTTTCAATAGGCTACATCAAAGATGAATACCAAGGGCAAAACCATGGGTTCCCATATACTTGGAGCCTGAAAACCACTGATAACTTGACTGAGTCAAGTTTACTCGAACAACCCTAACACATACACCACATACACCTCATGATTACCAGATATCCAATCTAGCCATAGACTGCAATAATCTTCAATTCTGGGAGGCAGAGGCAGGCCAAGATGACTAGAAATGAAGGGAAGCAATTCTGCTTGTAAGTTTTCCAATATATGTAACCTAGTATGAAAGAGGCCATCATCATCATGAACGACAAACAAATTTAAATCCTTCCATTTACTTCCAAGTTCCAATGCCACCATCAAGAGGAATCCAAATTTTAACAGAGTTACTATCTCGAGGCTTCCATTTGAAGTGATGAAGATATTTGTAAAGCCTGGTTACAGCTTGCAATTCCATGTGCATTTGGAGATGTTCGGCAATCACGTCACATCATTTCCCAAACTCAACAACAACCCCCATTAGTTGGAGGGCCCTCTTGAATTCATGAATGGGTTTGCTGTAAAACAAAGTATTAATAAAGGGAAGGTCATTTAACTAAAAACCAGCAGATTGCCATTTAGAATTGAACAGAAACGACATGCTTGGGGATTGGCTCCATTGATATGTTCTTAGTCATCTTCCTTTTGCTATGTTTCTCAAGAACACTTGTGGAAGTGTCTCAGTATGGTTTTCTGTCAAATACTGTATCCACTCTAGGAGGCAAAGGGTTTCTCTTGCTCAGGAGGGGGCAATCCAGGCAAAGAAACATCTTGGGGGCTTAGATGTGGAATTTCCACAGCTCCAAGCTCAATTCTGATGAACGCTTCAAGATCATCTTCCCCTTTCAACCATCCAGCACAGGGAGGTGGTTTCATGTATGCACTTGAAAGGGCAACTAATTCACACTCAGCCCATGGGTTGCTGCCTAGAGGTTTAGCCCAATTGCTTATGGATTTCGGCACAAGTTTTTCTCTAGAACTTATGACTATGTATCCAGAGTCAATAACCACTGGTAAATCTGAGCATAATCTTTGAAAATATCTGCAGTTGATATAATAATTGGCATATGAAAAATATAAAAAATTGAGTAACAGTGATGACAAACTTGCTGATCCTGGAAACCTTAGCTTGCTCTAGGAGCTACTTACTGAAACTTGAAATAGAAAGCTCAGGGATCTGAGGATAGTGATTTAACCATCACCCCAATTTCGGCCATTGAAAATCCAAATTTTGCATCACCATTTGAGTTTTAAATTCACGACACCTCCAAACTTCCCACTCCAACTTGCCAACCATGAAATTTGTTCTACTTCAGAGGAAAAATATATTCTGCAGCCATTAGATATATCAGATAAACAGTCCAACCCACTTTGTTACGACCATTAACAAACTTAAAGAGAGGAATATTTCGTATAGAACTTGAAATGCCTTTCTCCCAGTGTTCAGCAAGAAAGCGCAGAAGTTGCACGTATAAATCCTCCGACAGATTTGCAACCCAGCCAGAGGTGCTCTGAATGGAATTGGAGTACCACTGGTATGGCACATATCCCACTCCTAGGAATTCCAGCCTCGTGAAAATTTGTCCATGCAAGAATGTACAATGAATACCCCAGTTGACCACAAAGCACGAGGCCTCTCTGCACCACTTTTTGCTGCATTGTCTACAATCTCTCTGAAGGCAGGCAGTATTCTGCGAGCTATTTTAGGCATACAATAAGCCTTGTGTGTCTCAGAAAAGATGACTTCGTCTTCCTTCAGCTCAGCGTGAATGGAATCCCTGACTAGTCCTAGCTCCCTACAAGAGGGAGTATTAACTGGCAGGTACTTGAAGAAATTTGAACTGAATATGGGAGGTGTTGATTCATCACAGCGCAGAAGGGAAATAAAGGCCGAACAAAATGTTGATGGAATGCAGTTAGGTATTCCCAGGTTCCACTTGTTGTTTAAAATGATGCTCTCCCTTGAAGAAGCGAGTGAGAAATCCGCTTGAATTATAAATTAAAATCCAATGACCATTTCTGTGGGGATAAAAGCATAGATACCAGCAGCTACCGTATTTCCAGTTCTATTGAGGCGTTGCGCGATTGGGAAAGCCAGTGTTATTACCCATTTGTTGATGCCGTTCCTCTTCACTCGACTCTGCTCTTGCACAGGGAAACACTGCCTCCACATTCCCACAGTTACTATACATATCTATAAGTGCATTCCGGACAGAAACGTTCAACGCAAGCCCATCTCTAATCGTGTAGCCATGGATCTGCTTACCCATTTGCAGATCTCCACACTCATAACAGTCACCGCGTTTGCCCGTACGTCTATCATTCTCATCTGATGAAAGAGTACCAATGCCTCTTCGGCATGCCCATTCTGAGCATAGTCAGCAATCATGGCATTCCATGAAACTACATCTCGCTCAAACATTTTGTCAAACACTTGGCGTGCATTCTCAATTTCCCCTTTTCCAGAGCTGAAGGGCCGGCGCACGCTTTGAGCATGTAATAACCCTAAGTAATTTTAATACATGAGATTAATATTGAAATTATTTAGTGTGTTTTGAATGGTTGCCGCCAGAAATTAGTTACAAACTGATTGTAATAAGTGAAACTAATTTATGTCGAAATAAAATATCACTTCAAAACATTTTAATAGCCTAACTGAATCTGTTCACTTCAGAATTTTGATACATTTTTGTGGCATATCTCAGAGAGTTTTTTCTCAGCAATTGAATCTTGAAGCTGCCGTCGGGAATTGCCAGTATTGTGACAGTATTTTTTATTTTTTAAAGGCATTCCTTGCTTTACTCTTCACCTCTTACTGTGAACACTGTTTGGTGGTGGAGCCGAAGGTGGATTCCAAGGGCAGCGGTATTGTGTTTGGTTTTGCAGTCAATCTTCTTGTTTGTACGGTGTAAGACTCAAACAATACACTGTGCATGCAGTCCCTCAGCGTTTACTCCTTATTTGAACACAACCACTGAAGTATGGCCGCATGCATCTCTGCTCTCATTTTTGTTATTCCAGTGTTCTTTTTCCAAGTTTGTGGCAAGTCTCTTCTCATCGTTGTCATTGGGTAATGGTACCCAAGGTTCAAGATAAATTTCCAGTGTGAGGATAGGTGGTTTCAAAGCCATGCCTTCATGAACTCGATTGAGTAAAGGTTTTTGTTATTTAGTGGGAGAGAAGTAGCTGTTAGTTAGCCCATTAACAAATGCCAGCCAGGAATGGAAAGAAAAGATAAGTTAATAATGTTAGTTTCTTCAAAAAGATTGTTTGTGAATATTTTTTTCTTAAAAATAAGTGTTCATTCTAGCCAATGGTTTGCACTAATATAAGTGGTTTGCATAAATATAAGTAATTTTATCAAAGAATAACCCTGCACTTAAAAAGATCAAGAAGACAAGATGACAAGAAACCATGATATTTTATTAAAGAATAACCCTGCACTTAAAAAGATGAAGAAGACAAGATGACAAGAAACCATGATATTTTGTTAAAAAGTTAAAAAAGTTAGTAGGGAATTAATCATGCGAAGTTAGATTAATTTTTGGAAGTGTTTTTAGGAATATAATGATAAATTAATCATGGTAATTTGTGAAATATTTTTAGTGAAAAATAAAGAGAAGTTAATTAGATTATTTTTATTGGAAAGTGAGATTTTAGTTTGTATAAAAATAACTACCTTATGTGTTTATAACACATAAGTTTTTGTTGAAGAAATAATAAATAACTATGATTTTTGGTGAATTAGAATAAATAAAACGTAATGGTTTTGTGTTTAATCATGGTAAAATATTTCCATGGTGTTGGTAAAGATTAGTTATTTAATAAATCTATGGATTCTCATGGGGAAGAGAGTTATTTTGAAAAAAATAATACTATACTTATGAAAAAATATAATAACCTATGCATAGATCAAATGCATATAGATAATATAAGTCATAGGAATCTTGTTCGGAAAGAATACTTTTTTGGAAATAATGTATTTCTTGTGGGTGAAAGATAAGTCAATTGTGTTAATTCCTTTGCGAGAGTTTACAAAAGTTACATATTTTGGTGGGTAAAAAGATAAATGATTTGTGTGTTGTATATGGTTTAATGCATAAAAGGTTAACACTATTATTATTTTAGTTCTTATGCCCAAAAGAAAGGTTGATTGTGATATTTTCTTGAAACAAATGCTTGAGAACTTTGTTATGATACTTTCTTACTTTGTTATGATACTTTCTTAAAAACAAATGCATGAGAACTCTGTACATAAATAAAATAGAGAAACTATGTTGAGTTCTTGAAAATAATTATGTGAAAATAACACATATGCGGAAGCATAGAAACAATAGTTGATTACATGCATGAAAATAGAACTAGAAAATAGAACTATTGTGTTAGATCTTTTAAAGAGAAACATGGATTTGTATGCAGAAAATAATAAGTATTATGTTAGATCTTGGAAAGTATAACAAGTAATTACTTGCAATAAATGCACTAGCTTTCATTTGTAAAATACATATATCGGCATGCAAGAAATAATGACTAACACATTAGTTTTTTTTAGAGCAATGTATGTCTTTGTGCATACAATAGATTTTGTAAATAGCTTTATCTTGGGAAAGATGTTTTTCGAAGAGGGACTTGCATTTGCATGCACAATAATCATGTCTATCATGTTAGATTTCCCGTAAAAGGGGCATGTATTTTTATGTATTATAATACTATCTATAATATTGGAAAGATTACTTAGTTACATGCACAAAGAAGAAGCTAAGGGGTTATCTCTCTTTGAATAATTTTTTATCTAATTACATGCACGAAAAACAAAGATAAGTTGCTAGTATCCTTTAAATGAAATGGATGGTTAGAGTGGTTTCTTTTGGATATGAATGTGTGCTCATGCAAGAATAGGGGTTAGCTCTCTTTGAATAAGTTTTTATGTAATTACATGCACGCAAAACAAAAATAAGCTGCTAGTATCCTTTAAATGAAATGGATGGTTACAATGGTTTCCTTTGGATATGAATGTGTGCTTGTGCAAGAAGGATCATAGTAACGTGGTAATTATTTTGACATGCTTGATAATTATTTGTTTATACATGCACAATGTTGTTATAAGGAGCATGTTGTGATATTATATTTACATCTCATGTATGTACATGAATAGATGTTAAAAGATTGCTTTTAAATATTGATTATTGATTGATTAATACTTTATCTAATCATGTTACCAAAGTTTGTTGACAACAACAATGACATGAAATGATGGTGATTTGTGCAAAAGACAAATTATGTTTAACATTGTGGTAGATAAATAACTAATAGTCCATGCTGATGAGTACGAGCTGCAGGATGGTCCATTGATGGAACAATCATGCCACAAGTATATAGAGAGTGGTGATATATGGGTAAATCGTTTCATGACGATTGTAATAGCTTTTAGCTATGTATGTTGTATTTTAATGATATTGAATTGTAATATTTTATAACAATGGTTAAGGGATGGACTCCCTTATAAGCCATTGAGTGAGGGGTGAACACCCTCGCGAACTTTTAATAATAAAATTAAACTTTTGTTCATTCGCCATTGAGTGAGGGGTGAACACCCTCACGAGCATTTAATAATAAAATTAAATGTTTGCTGGTCCATGTTGATGAGTATGAGCTGCAAGATGGTCCACTGATCGAACAATCATGCCACAAGTATATAGAGAGTGGTGATATGTGGGTAAATGGTTTCATGACGATTGTAATAGCTTTTAGCTAGGTATGTTGTATTTTAATGAGATTTCTTTGTAATATTTTGTAACAATGGTTAAGGGATGGACTCCCTTATAAGCCATTGAGTGAGTGGTGAACACCTTCACGAGCGTTTAATAATAAAATTAAACGTTTGCTAGTTTTCACCCTACGAGGTTTCCAGGGTATATCGGTGTTCAATGATGTGGTTGCTTATTATGTCAATTTGGTGATGTTGATTCCTTGCATAGTGTGATGTTGATAATGTCAAGTATGTGATTAATTAATGTGGTTAAAAGAATCATGAAATGGATGCAAGGTTACATCATACAATTTATGTTATTGTACTACAAGAGTGGTTGTTAATGGTTATGCAACTTACTATATCTCTACTAAAGTTACTATGTAATAATGAACATTTTATCTAATGGTTAATGAGGAATACAGAATAATGATTTGGATAATTACCTGTGGGTAATTTGTGTAAAATTTTTCTAACGCCCTGCATTTTCATGTGAAGTTATCGGGGTATGTTACAGAGCACAAAGGGGAAAGTGAAATTCTTGGGTATATATATGTATATGCTTACACTTTCCCAAGCATAAAGGCATATTCTTAGCGCCAATTAGCTGATTGGAGTTACAGTACAAGACGGAAAGGGATTAGAATATCTACCATAGAAACAAGGAGCAGGTTGTTGCCACCGTGTCATGTCAATCTGTTTTTGTTCATTAGTTGCATGTAATGATGAAACAGGTGGATGGTGTGAAACCTACTCTAGCATTATGTTGAGCTTTCCATAGGAAACATGGTGTGTTTCACCCAGAATAGGATTGCAAGGAACGTTAACGAAGACTACAGGTTTGGTGGTTGAGATGCTCTATGCCACCACAACTTTAAATCTTTCCAGTGGACTTATTCCATCAACGCACTTTCTAAGAAAATCATGCACGCTACAAACCATGTTGTCTCCCTACACCTGCAACTGGGATTTGGGTATGTTGAATTGCGAAGGTAGCTCAAATTTGGTAAGGTTGGAGCCAGGCGTAACGAGTTTGAATAAGTTCCAAGCTCGTGAAAGAATATTGTTTTGTTTCACATGCCCATGTCCGTATAAAACCATGTCATATGCAGAATCTAGGGAGGATGGAGGAGTCAACACTGCCCTTTTGAAGCACAATTTTTCTATTCCCACATCTGAAAGCTCGTGATCATTTGTTGGCTCCATTTACAACCTTGTGCATCCAAGGCTGCTATGCTATAACATGCCTTAAAAATACTTGAAATAGAAAATTCATTCCTCCCTACACAAAACACCCAATTCCGCCTATCAAGAAAGGCAACCACGAAATTTATAAGTGATGTCTTATTGCATTTTAAAACCCTATCAAATAAAGCTTCATTTCTTGATTGAAAACTGAACTCCCAAGCTGGTTCATGAGGGAATCCCAAATGCATATGTAGGTGGTATGACCGTGATAATTTAACGAAGCAAATTTTGAACATTTTGAAGATACATAAAGTAAATTTTGTTTTGGCTTCTGTGTTCAGGTCATATAAGCGTAGTGTGCAACCATTGCTTTGATACTACTTGTAATGTTGCCTAGCCAATGGGCAATGTTATTCACACAAAATTTTAATATTACTTAGATATAACCAACAACACATTGAAAAGCAAAAAAAAGCAAATAATAACATAGAAATACATGTCAAGAAAGTCCATGGAACATATATATAATAGATTTTGAGCACTTATCAGTGAAATTTTCACACTGACTATGGATTTTGGACATTCTTCCCAGCCATATATCACATTGTTCCATTTTTCTCAATAGCCAATCACCCTTCACAACCATAGACCACGCTTGCTTTAGTTCTATCAACAACTAGTCACCTTTCCCAACATATACTAGACCGCTCCAATTCTCTTAGAACCCAGTCACCCTTGAGCTAGGGCTTTAAATATATGGGCATCAACTCACGCAAATCCTAATGCATGCTTAGTACCAACAAGCAATAAAGTTACCAAACCCAACAACTTCCAATCAATAGGCTCACATCTTCCATTAGCCCCTATCTCGACTCACTAAGGATGTTCAATAGTCCTGTGGCTTCCAGGAGTTCCACTGCTCTCATGGATATTCGAAGTACCCCTTCCAAGGCCTTATACAACCAAGGTGCCAAACCTGGCAACCTCCAACCAGTGGGATCACATTCCCATCAACTTACACCCAAGTGGTGAACACCCTTCTTTGCATATGCAGTCTCTCAGGTTGTGTGACCACCTTTAAGGGCATTACTCAGCGGAAAGGAATGTTCCAGAGTCTTGAAGCTTCGAGGAAAAAGAATATTCTAAAGTCTCGATACACTGAACAAGAATGTTCTAGAGTCTTTGAACAAGAATGTTCTAGAGTCTTGTAACTTGGAGGTCTCTTGCTACACTCATAGGTTTCCAATTATCCTCCAAGTTGCAGGGTTTCTAGTTACCCTCCAAGCTCTCGTCCATGAACACCTATCCCTTTCTTGATGGTCATTCAATGCATAGGAGGAACCACCTTTTTATAGGCATGGAGCCTATTTATTTTTTTATTATAGTATTAGAATATACTTTCAATTAGGATATCTTCTTCTTTTCATTGAGTCTCAGCGCCCCATGCTCTTTTGTCCCTTAGTCTGAAACATAATGACAAGTTAGCTAAAAGTCATGTCAGCTAGGCTCATTAGCCTTATAATCACATACCCAACCATGTAGGGCTCAATGGAACTCAATGCACCATCCTAATAATATGGGTTCTATGACCCAATTACATAGGCACACTCACCTTAAAACATATCAATGTCGTGGCCCACTGTCTATACATACAGAGGCCTTCAATTTAGGCTCACCAACCTATTCAACATTCATAGTCACCAACCTAAGTGTCGCATCTACATGTATATTACAATTCAGGGTCTGGGTCTGTGGTATTTCATTCATAAATGCACTAATTTTCCACGTTTTTTCCTAAGAGAAGATTCACTAATTTCCATTTTTTATAAATATATTTCACCCAAATTTTATAGGATAAAATTATTTTATATTAAAATGGTCAAAATTTTATAGAGACTATATCAAATCATTAGAAATTTGAATATATTTACAAAAATATTATCAAACATGTTACAGTTTGCATATTAGGGACTAGTAAAATTCTCTAAGGTTTTTACACTCAAATAAATTTCTATCCTTAAAATTTTACCTAGTCTCAGAACTTATAGACATGGACATGCCAACCACAAAATGCTTATATACACATGGACATGTAGTCCCAACACATTTTGACTCACCAACCTAATAGAAATATGTATAAAGACATTCAAGTCTCATTTCCAGGGTATTACATTGGGTCACCATCTTGGTATTCTTTTCTTGTTATTTAAGTTGAGCATTCCTCTTGTTCATACATTTCTAGGTGATTTTAGCACTCTCAATGACTATCTTTGTAGGGTTCACTTTGATGGAGACCTACTAGTTGAGCGACCTTGCTGGGAAATTTCACATATCATGGTATATTTTAATTGGGCTCTTCCCTTCCTTTATTGAACTAGTGGTTTGACATGATAATATTACAAATAAGATTGTTAGCTAGTACATGGAATTTTGACCATTTACATTATGGATCTAACCATATGTAATTGCTGGAGACTGAGCTATTGAGACATTTAGAGGTGATCTCCAAGGTTTTAAGACTAATTTGACATGTGATGACCATTTATGAGACTCCACTTCATCTCCTAGTGTGATAATCCATCATTTGAGGTCTAGTAGTACATATTTTTGTGTTTATTGATGGGAGGTTTGAACTACAATACCCACATGTACCACTTTAAGGGGTTACTTGCATATTAAAGAAGGATCTATAAGTGGAGTGATCTCTTTTGGAGACAATTAAGGAGGATTGTAGAGTTGTTTCTTGGCTGAACCACTTATTATGGAGGCATCCACCCTTGGAAAAGTTTGTTATAGTATTCATTGCCCACATTGATGGAGAACCTTAACTTTTGAAGTCATAAGTGTGGTTTGAATTTATTTATTGACACATGTTTTGATATATCCTTATGGAGTGCTCTCTCTTGGACTAGTTTTGGGTGCTTGCTTTGACATGGTCCTTCACTCATCTAGAGGATGCATCTCACATTATTGTGAAAATTTTGGAGGTTGTTGCATAACCAATTCCATTATTTTATCATTGTTGACTTGTCTAATGGAGTTGTTTAATTGAAAACATTATCATTATTTTTTTCCTAAAATATATAATCGTTTCTCTTGGATAAGATTGTGGATCTCAACTCATTGTTACTTTTAGTGAGAAAGTTATTGAGAAGGATATTTTATTATTATTTCTTGGAGGACTAATAAAGCTAAGAAAAACAAATACTTATTTATTGTTGAGGAGATAAAGTTGAAACCTATATAAGGGTTTGCTCTCTTCATTTGATGTCTGGTGGACTTTTGGGGATAAATTCCTTGGAGTTGTAATAGCCCTGGTTAAAAATCCATGTAAAAAAAATATAAGACCAAGGTCATGGGACACGTATTACAAGATGAATGTTGGGAAAAACATCCTAATTGGGTGTTCATTTCGGCTATTATGGCTAAAGGAATTTGGAAAAGGCAATGGCAAAGGCTTTGGAAAGGAAAAATGGCATTTTTGGCACGTTTATTTACGAAAATAATGGAAATTAGGAGAAAATGAAGGTGAAAGGTCACATGTTGCATGTGAGGATGAAAATGAAGGAAAATAATGGAAAAATGAAGAAAATAGAGGACTCATTGATAAAAAGGCTTTTGAGGATCAGTTGGAAGGATTTTGCTCAAACCTTTTGTCGGTTCAGTTTTGGAGCTCTCTCATTATACTCTCTCACTCTTGGACCCTTAGACTTTTCTTGTAGCACTTGGCATTGATCAAGAAAGGTAAAGAAGTCAAGAGGAAGGAAGGAGCAAGCAAGGAAGAGTAGGATCAAGCAACTACAACATGATTCTTTGTAGGTTTCAATTTGCATGTGTGATTTCATTGCTAGATTTGGCATGCATGGTATAACATGTGGTTCTTTGTTGCCATGGCATGGGTTTTTCCAGGTGTGACAATGTTTTTTAGCCTAGCCTTGCTATTTTAGGAAAGCCATGGTGTGATGGGGTTCTCATGTTTTGGTTGAGTTGGATTTCCAGATGGATTCGAAGCTGAGTGAGGTGGATCTCTGAATAGAAGAACACAAGGCCTAGTAACCCTTGAACCTGAGTATGGGTTGCAGTAAATCAAGATTTTGTGTTGCCTTGATGGGCCTAGGAATCCTTGACTTGTGAATGGTGGGATATACGGTAAAGCTTAGAGGTGGGTGCTCTCCATCAAGCCTAGTAATCTCAAGACAGGATATACGATAAAGCTTAGAGAGTGGAGTCTCGGTTAGGGCCTAGTGATCTGGTGTGGATTGCGGTAAAGCCTAGAGAATAGGAGATAAGAAAATTCCTCACGGTGTAGGTGGAGAAATCCGGTGTCATCCATGCTTGTTTTGGCCTAGTGATTTGGGGAGATCATCGTAAAGCCTAGTATCACATGTTTATTGTTTTGGCCTAGTGATCTAATGTGGATTGTGGTAAATCCTAGTTTGTATTGATGACGGTGAGGTATTTTTGCCTTGGGATGACCTGGTTGGTTCTTTTGGTTTGAGTCCCACATTCATACTTGGAATATGGCACTGGGGTGATTGGATGAAGATAGATTTGGCTTAGCCAACCTATGGTCAGGTGGAATGCAGTAGTCCCATACCGGGTTAGATTTTGCATTCATTAATAAGAGGTTCTTTCCTTGGTATCTTATGTGTAAATGTACTGGTTTATATGTGGATTCTATGGTCGATGTATCCTTGATATTTCTGTTGTTATTATGTTGGTTATAAGCATGTATTATGACAATGATGATGTATGAATCTCCTCATGTTGATTTGTAAATGGATGAACAATGTATCTATGACCTAATAGATGATAATGCAACTAATGATATAAGGGAACAATGCTTCTTAGCAATTCTCAAATAAGTATGAGACCCCTAAGCTCATATATGTTGTTTAAACATGTAGATTACATATTTGTGACATGTTTGACGAGATGCTTGTCATGGCTAGTAGGGGTCCAGTTAATTCCTTGTTCAATTAGTTGCATTTGTATCATTATTATGTTGTTATCTTTCACTTCTGAAAGTGTCATGGAGTTCTGGGTAGTGAATTGGGCTCTAGGCCTAAAAAAGTGGCACAAATCCCAGAGTCGCAGGCACAAGACTGAGGAGAAAAGTCCACAGATGCACCCATGCCTTGCTGTGGGAGCGTCTGGAGCCTCCTAGATGCACCCTTGTCCATATCAAGGGAGCGTCCAAGGGTTTGATGCACTAAAACTTCAATTGGTCTACGGGGCTAGTTACCTGAGTGGTTGGGATGGCTCTTGGGAGTTTTGTTGTTGATGTGGAAGGTTTGCGTGGCATGTTTCATTTGATTCCACTTACTTAAGGTGACATAGGAGATTGAATCCCATTATAGTGGCCTCTTGTCACATATTTACCCCGGTTGGTTGGTTACTTGGGTAGATGTGGGATGAGGTTGTTGCAGGTTCTTATTTGAATATACGTTAGATGTTTTTGGAGGATTAAGAATGCTTTGTTGATGAGGAAACCTTATTTATATTAATTCTCTCTTCATTGTCTAATTGATGGAACTGCGTTAAAATATGTTTACAAGGCATTAAATTTGGTATACTCTTTACAAATTCCTTTATGTTATCCTTGGGATGTTGTTTTTGGATGTATTATTTATATAACATTAGTTAAATGCATTTACATATAATTTTATGTTATCATATTCTTTGTTAGTTTTGGAGTTCATCTACTTTTGAAAACTCTCTAGTTGGATCTCTATAATATGGGACGAAAAAGAAAGGGCCTTTCTTAGCTTGTACATTTCAAACTCAATTTCCATATTTTTCTCAATATGATAGCCTCCCATGGACCTTGATTTGACTCCATTTCCCCAATAAAAAGACACTAGTATTTGGTACATTCATCCACCATTTTTTACTTCACATATAAATTATTTTGCTAGAACATTTTGTTCATTTCTGTAACACACTCCTCCCTACATTTACCCGCTTTTACAAACCCTCTGGGTAAATTTGAAGTGGAGACTTACTATGACATGACCCAACTGGGGTAAGAAAGTGGGGCCTATAACTGACCAGGTGCTCAAAAATTTTCTCAAAATTCAAATTTGTTAGATCAGTGTGGAACCTAAATGACTACGTAGTGCTCATCATCCTGAATCCGACGCAATTTGTTTCATACGAAACTGATTCTGTATGGTCCAAGAAACATGTTTTGTTCATTTTCCTAAACACGCGAATTTAAAAAATAAAATGTAGTCAACCCAAGTTAGTAGTGCGTACTACTGACGTGGAGCTGACTGGGCGTGCCTATGTGGCAGGGTGACTATGCATGTGAATGATTGATCTTCGACAAATGGTGTGTTTCCAAGTGGCATGATATTATCAGAGTTGATTTGGATGAGTTTGATTGATTGGTTGGTGGCTAACCACATTTTGCCACGTGGCCCAACGAGGGGCTGCCACATGGTAGATTGAGGGCCACCAAAAATTGTGTTAAGGTCCAAGCAGCAACGGGCGGGGGTCAAACCCACGACCTCCAAGTCCAAAGTCCAAGCCATTGCCAATACACCATATGAGTAGTGCTAATAAACTATGATCATTGGCATATATTTAAAGTTTAAGTGTCGCACCATCCGGGAAAAGGGCCAGCCCTTGGGCACTTGCCATTCAACACGACCAAAACGAAGCAGGAAGGGGGAAACCCTTGGGTGCAAGCCACCCAACATGACCACCATTGGAGTGGAGTGGGGGCTCGCCCAACGAGGACAGGCCATTGGTCTTAGTCCCAGACATGTGGCCCACCACATGTCCAAAAATTTCAGTTTTAAGGCCTTATAGGAGATTTAATCTGTTTGACAATTTCGCTCGAAATTAGGGAAAATCGATGCTCGGTTAGTGGAATTGGAGGTAAATTTGTAGGATGGTGCCAGATTTTGGGTAAATTGAGGTGCGATTAGCAAAAAGACTTGGGGAAGCCATAACTTCTTCAATTTTTTACCAAATCAAGAGCAGAAAGAGGCTAGATCGACATTTTTATGCATTGTGGAGCCATTGGAATAGGTTTAAGATTTATCTGAGTATTGTAAATTGATTTATTCACACTTTTGAGCATAATAGAGAGGGTCAAGCCATTGGAAGATGGATCAAGGAGGCTTAGCCCAGGCGGGGTGAACTCCTTCATCATGTGTTGTTGTGATACTGTTTTTGGTGATGTTCATGTCTGTTATATTTGGTTGTTCAGTCATTTGTTTATGTTAATTTGTACATGAAATTTTCATAAAAACACTCAAAAACTCATGTTTAAACTTGCAATTAACCTCATGAATCCTTAAGCACTTTTAACATATCCTGAAGAGGAATTTAGCACAACAAAACTAATTTTCCCATTCCGATCAATTTGGTATCAAAGATCTCGGTTTTATTTGTGCAAGAAGGATTTAACTATTTGTAAGTGAATGTGATTCTTACAAGGTTGAAGCTCAAGAGAGGAAAAGGGAAGTTGATTGAAGGTCCTGAAGTTGGGTCAAGGAGAAGGAGTGCAAGATTGCCACAATATCCACCACTAGTTCTACCTCAAAATACAGTTGAAGCTTTAGTGAGCATGTCTCATGAAGGAGAGTCTGCAAATATGACAAAGGATGAGAATTTTTTTAGGAAGGTTTTCTTTGACATGACAGAGATGGTGAAAGTCCTCTATAAAGAGAGGAATACAAGACTGTAGGGTGAAAGCTCCAAGCCTCCAAAAGGAGAAAGCTATTTAGGAGGAGGAGGTAACGAAAATGGAAATAAACCTCCACCCTCTCCACCAACATCTTCATCTTCATGTTCATAGATATCTTCACCCTCTTCCATTAATACAACCCTTACTCATACTCATCAACATACCTCAAAAGGAGTTGGTAGAACACCCCTGTTAGAACTTGATGTTAAATTTGAACTTCCCATGTATAAAGGTGAAGTGAATGCTGAGAAGCTTGAAAATTAGGTTCATCAGTTGGAGGTCTATTGTAGAATTCAAAACCTTCAAGATGATGACATAAAGATTTAGTTCAATTCCTTGAGGCTAGAGGGTGTAGCACTAGTATGGTGGGAAGCAAAGACACAAGAAGAGCTAAAAAAACATGGTAAGGTCTCAATTTCTTGGTTTGATTTCATTGTTGAAATTAAAAGACAGTTTTACCCTCTAGCATATATGCAGAAAGCCATCATGAATCGACAAACCTTTAGACAAATTAAAGGTCAAAATGTGCAATATTACACCCAAGAATTTAGAAGGTCTCTAATGTTAGGTGTAGATTTGCAATCAAAAGACATGTTGTTGAAGTATATAGGGGGTTTACATAGTTACCTTAGGCATACTATCCTTATATTTAATCCCAATAATATAGATGAGGTGTGTGTACATGCCACTCATCTTGAGGCAAGAGGGAAAAATACTCCAGAAGAGGGTAGTAAAAATCCATTTAAGGGCAAAGGAAAATAAAAGGGTTTCAAAGGGAAAGGAAAGAAAAATTCATCCATTAAGAAGGAAGGAGAGAAAATAGCATGCAAGCATTGTTCCAAAGAGGGTCACAATGAAGCTCATTGTTGGAAGCTTCATCCTGAGATGAAATAAAAGAAATTCAACAACAATGGAAGAAAAAATACAGTTGCAACCACTCAATAGGATTTGGGATCTGATTCGGGCGATGAAACTAAAATTGCAGCCATGGGTATGAAAGGAAATGAATCCATTGCTAGCAATAGTACTTCAAATTTACACAATGAAACTCCAAATGAAAAGAAGAAGATAGATCTTTTTCACATAAGGGTAATCTCAAAGCATAGCAAAATTTATACTCTTTTTGATAGTGGCTCTCAAGCCAATCTCATCTTTGAAAACATTGTCAAAAGTTCAAACTTGGAAACCATTCCACATCATAAGCCATATCCATTAGGATGGGTGTGTGACAATGCACAATTGCAAGTAACTAGAAAGTGTAGACTGGAATTTGCCATTACTGCAAGTTTCATAGATGAAGTGGAACTTGATGTTGTGCCATTAAACATACGTGGTATAGTTTTGGGCAACCCATATCTCTATGACGGAAAATCTATCTTCCAAAGTCATGAAAACAAATACCATTTGTTCAAAGATGGAGTAGAATACATTGTAAGAGCCCATAGCAAGAAGCTAAGTCTTTCGCTTGTTAATGCGGGGCAGATGAAAAGACTAGTGAATTATAGCAAGAATTTTGTGCTTCTAATGATCAAACCCAAAAATGATATTGATACTAAATTTTTTCAAGGTTGTGAACCAAGATTGAAATCTGAATTGGTTGATATTGTTAACCAATATGATGAGATGTTTCAGGAACCAAGAGGATTGCCTACCAAGAGAGGAATCCAACATGAGATATAGTTGTAGAATGATAGGCATCCTCCTAACATTGGCATGTACAGGATGTCAGTGATGGAAAGTGCATAAATTAAAAAGAAATTTCAAGAGTTCTTCACCATGTGGGTCACCTATTGTTTTGGTGCCAAAGAAGGATGAAACATGGCACATGTGTGTGGACTTCCGTGCATTGAACAAGATTACGGTAAAGAACTGTTACCCACTACCTATAATAAATTATTTACTTGATCAATTGAAAGATGAAAAGTATTTTACTAAGTTGGACTTAAGGAGTGGCTACCATCAAATTAGAATTGCTGAAGGAGACATTTGGAAGACAACATTCAAGACAAAACAAGGTTTGTTTGAATGGCTAATTATGCCTTTTGGTTTATGTAATGTTCTTGCTACCTTCATGCGTGTGATGAATGATATGTTGAGGCGATTTCTTGATGAGTTTATTATAGTCTACTTAGATGAAATATTAATTTTTAGTAAATCTCATGATGAACATGTCATGCATGTGAGAAAAGTACTTGATGTCTTAAAGAAATAACAATTGTATTTAAAGATGTCAAAGTGTGAGTTTGGAAAAAATTCTTTAGTTTACTAGGGTCATATTGTTGGAGGAGGTGAGTCGAAAGTAGATCCCTCCAAGGTTGATGTCATTTTGAATTGGCCAAGGCCCAAGATAGTTACTGAGCTAAGAATTTTTTTGGGAGCAACCCAATATTGGAGGATATTCATTGCTAATTTTTCTTCTATAGCAGCTCCTTTGCATGCATTGACTAGTGTGAAAAAGGGTTTTCAATAGGTAGGCAAACATCAAAAGGCCTTTGATGCATTGAAGAAAAGATTAGTTCAGTCCCAATACTTGCACTTCTAGACTTGAAACAATCATTTGAGATCTAGATTAATGCTAGTGACTATGCCATGGGTGTAGTCCTCATTCAACATGGTAAGCCTATTTGTTTTCATTTAGAAACTTTCAGTGGTGAAGTGATTAATTATCCTACATATGACAAGGAATTGTATGCATTGGTGCAAAGTGTGAAAAGTGGAAATGCTACTTGATGGACAAGGAAACAATCATTCACACTAACCATCAGCCATTGCAATACATTCAATCTCAATCTAATTTGCAACAATCAAGTCACTTCTGATGGATGGGTTTTCTTCAACAATTCCACTTGGTAATAAGGTATAAGCAAGGTATCTAAAATAAAGTTGTTGATATGCTTTCTAGGCCTATTATTAGTGCAACTACTTTACTCAAGCATAATTCTGTTTTGCATGAAAGCTATATTGAGTAGTATGCATTAGACAATGACTTTCAGGATGTTTATGCAAGCTTGCTTCAAGGTAACCAAGTAGAGGAATTGGATTATCATTTGCATGATAACATTTTGTACCATCTTGGTAAGCTTTGTATTCCGCAGGGAGAAAGAGTCAACATCATAAGAGAGGTACATACTTCTCTTATTACTGGTCATTTCGGTGTAAGTAAGACAATGGAACATCTACAGAGGTATTGTTATTGGCCTCGTATGCTTGAAAGTGTGTCACGTTTGATTAAAGGATGTTCATTATGTGTAGT
This sequence comes from Pinus taeda, assembly GCA_000404065.3. Taxonomy (NCBI): domain Eukaryota; kingdom Viridiplantae; phylum Streptophyta; class Pinopsida; order Pinales; family Pinaceae; genus Pinus; species Pinus taeda. The sequence continues at coordinate 60,007 of APFE030781698.1, forward strand.
CAGTAAGCCTAACAATAGGAAATTAGGATTGTACACACCACTTCCGGTACCTTCACGACCATGGAAAGTGTTTCTATGGATTTGTAGGAGGTCTTCCATTGTCAAAAATAGGTCATGGTTATTCGTATGTAGTTGTGGATAGGTTTAGTAAAATGTGTATTTTGATGCCATGTAAAAATAAAATTACAGCTGAACAAACTGCTAAGTTATTTTTCAGAATGTATGGGTGCATTTTGGATTTCCCACATCCATTGTTAGTGATCGAGATTCTTTCTTTGTTGGGAACTTTTGGTCAAGCTTGTGGGGATTCATGGACACCAAATTGAAAAAGAGTACAACATTTCATCCGCAAACAGAAGGCCAAACAGAGGTGGTGAACAGGATTGTGATACATCTTCTTCATGGGTATTGCAGCAAGCATCCTAAGTTGTGGGATGAACATTTTCACTACATTCAACATGCTTACAATTGGGCCAAGCATTCTTCAACTCAAACATCACCATTTGAAGCATGTTTGGCATACTTGCCTAAGCCTCCTTTGGATTTCATTTTTGGAAAGGATGTTGCTATTGATGGCCTTAGTGACAAAGACAAAGCAAGAAGATTCATTTAACAAATCCAATTGGTACACCAAAGAGTTAAAGAACAACTGGAAAAGATCCAAGGCAAGTACAAAGCAAGACACGGCAAGCATCGGGTAGATCACAAGTTTTAAGTCAATGATGAAGTTTGGATTCAAATTAGCAAAGAGAGGCTCTAAGGAGAAGGTGAAAATTTGAAACCAATTAGATATGTGTCACACGGAATGGGTTATACTTGCGGACAAATCTAACCTTCCTAGGAGTCTAAGACTCTCTAATGACAAACAAACGAAACAAGAGCTATCCTTCTCTAGATACACATCATTCTACGAGAATTCAAATGTTTTCGATCTTACCTTAAGTCCCAC
>APFE030781702.1:0-50334 GCA_000404065.3 Pinus taeda
GTCCTCATACACCTCTCCTAAATTAGATACATTTGTTTCAAACACAGCAAATCCAAAATTGGCTTAGTAAATGCCAAGAGGTACTCCACCTTATCCCACCATTTATCATCAACAACCAGTTTTTTCACTGCTTGTGCTCTATCAGATTGGGATTGCCTCCATTTATTCCAAAGAGAAATGCATACTATTGATTGTAATCCATCTTTCGCCTGCATAAGCCTTGTTAAGACTATGAGTGAGAAGAAAATTGAACCTCGGCAACCTGCAGGTGTCAAATTGTCAATGTTTCAATAAATTAAAAATCATAATTTGATTAAATAACTATTATGATTCACGAATCATGACATTTGAGAATCCAATTTACATATTTGAATTTAGAGTCATAGAAACTAGAATTTATGAAATAAACTTTAAATTTTAGGTACCTTAAGGAGCTCCAACTTCGCAAATTCCATATAGATGCCTTGGGACATGTGCTGGTTTGTGATGAATGTTTGAATTCCTTTTGCCTCCTCAAAAATAACTTGAATCCACTCAATTTTCTTCCCCATCTTGCTCAACATGAGGTTCAATGAAGGTACAACACAAGGAGTCCAAAAGATGTGTTTAGATTTGCCTTCAATAATTAGGCTTGTTGCTCTACACACCGTTGCATTGTGAGTTATTACCTAGACAACATTTTTTGGCCCCACAAATTCAATTGCTTCAATCAAAATGTCAGCAATGAATTGAGAATCTTTCATTTGCCACATACAATCCACTGCCTTCAAAAACATTGGCCCCTTTGGGCTCTGAGCATTCACATTGATCAAAGGCCTATTCCTTTGATCTTTCTATCCATAAAAAATGATGGACACCCTTGAAATGCGCCATGAATTACGAATGGGGCTTAATTTAGCCTCCAAATCTAACTTTTCAGCACTCAACATTATGGTGCAGACCTTCTAATATCTAGGGCTCTTAAACCCTTTTGGGGCTTCATTCACTGCTTTTATCATCTTTACCCAACAAGGAGATCACACAAAGTTAAAAGGAAGGCCATTTTCATAAATACATTGACCTATAGCTGCAATTGTCGTCTCTCGAGCATCATTATTAGAACTCCTTTCAAGCGGTCCAAATTAAACTGCTTTAAACCAACAATTCCATGAGAATGAAGTGGAGACTTTGATGAAGATGCTCCCAACCTTGTTGGTAGTTTTGATTGAGAAGCAGGATTTGCCTCATTTTCTTTAGCATCTGCCTCGTCTTGTTCTTTCTGATATTTTGCAAGTTTTTCCTTGCTTAAACCATTTCCATCTCTCCCTTTCTCTTTAGGTGGGCCACTGCATATTCGAACCCCATTGCCTTTTAACCCAAGTAAATGTGCTTTAACATGTGTGTATGATCCATTATACCCATTTTTACACTCACTGCAAACTCATGCCAGTGATCCCCCTCCTTGGATCTTCCCAACAGTAGTTACATATTTCCAAAGTGGTGACTTTGGATCGACTTTAGAGGCAGATTCAATTTCATGTTCCACTTCCTCTGCCTCACAAATGGTTGAACTTGAAGTTGCCATGATTGATGATGATGATGTAAATGAAACTGCAAAATAAAATTGACATATATTATAAGATCTTAATTGTTAAATCAAAACTTTGTTTTATAAATTAAATATTTGAGCCACATGAGTAGTGTTCACTGTTAGACAAGTTTTGTTACTGTAACACTCGTTATGTTACTAGTTATTAGTAATTTTGATGCCATTGAGAACTCAAAAAAGTAGTTTTGTTGCATTATTTCCTTCAGCTTCATTGAAAACATTAGGGACCAACATTACCTAAACTAATATGGATTTTGAACTCTATCTGTTGAAGAAGAAACAATTAATCTGAACTCTATTCGTTGACAGTTGAAATTTGATTATGTCAAGCATGTACTTTTGCTTTTGTTCTCACAAACGAGTTTGCAATTGTAATATTGTATAGGTCACTAGTATTGGTTATAACTTATTGCTCAAACACAAAACCTCAAAGGCATAACAAAATGAAAGCCTGTAACTTAGAATGGCTTTATATGTATACAGTGTATGCACTGTCGCACAGTGATACACACACATTCTCAATTTCTCAACTGTTGCTCACATAGGCCTACGACAACTAGGCCATCCTACTATTTACATATACATTTGATCACATATTAACCCTGTTAACAACTCTACATTGTAATTCACGATGATTGAACAAAACTGAAAATGGGACGGATAATTATCACCAGAGGCAGAGGTACTTGGCAATATCATAAACTGTCTTTATGTTTTGTCCAACAGATAGGTGTCTTTGTTGCAAATCAAATATTTTCTTGAGATGTCTACAGGTATGTCTTTGTGCTTAAATATGTAGTGGAGGTTACCACGATTACTCCTGGTGAATTTTCTCATTCTATGTAGGGATTGATTCACATTCCCTATAGTAAGCTTACGTAAATAGTGGCAATTACTTTCATTTCTTTGTGCTTAAGGTAGCGAAAGCTAGTTAAAGAATTTGGCTTTTATTACAATGGCTCTCACTTAGCCATTTTCCATGAATTTTAGGAAAATGTTTCAAAATCTTTACTTGCACTGATTTAAAGGAAATCACATTATGATTATTACGCACTGCCTTAATCAAAATGAGCCTTGACGCTTCCATTATGGCTCGAGCTCCCACAGTCACTGAGTGACACAGTCGGTTGGCGGGCTAAGGGCTCCAAACTCCAAAGTCCACAGTGCAGTTGCACACTAGTGACTACTCGCTTGCGAGTTGAGGGTTGAGGGCTCCACCTCAACAGTGCACACTCGCTCACAGTATGCTCCTCTCCACACTTGCTCACAGTCTGCTCCGCTCCACACTCGCTCACAGTGCTCACGTCTCAAAACAAAGGCAAATGGTCACTCGCGGCAAAGACAAATGGTCACTCAACACAGTCGCTCACGGCAAAGGCAAATAGCCGCTACACACTAACTTACCTCACACAGTCGCTCGCTGCAAAGGCAAATGGTCGCTCCACAGTCGAAGGAAAACGCAAACGGTTGCTCCATGGTCAAAGGAAAATGAAAATGATGGTTCCAAAATTCCAAATGACAAACGTCGCAAATGGTAGAGGTAAAGGTTGAAAACCGGCTCATAAAAAAAGTTAAAACACAATGAAAATCGTGAAATCTGTTCCCAACGACCATTCATCGTGAAACATTTTTATGAACGGTGGATCCCCTTTCCAATACATTCTTGTTTTGGCCAAATTCATTTTGGTCAAACCTAAAACGTATTACAAATAATCAAAAATGGGTGTCTTTTTACGAAAAACGCCCTAAAAACATTTTCAGATTCCAACCTTCTGTTTCCGAAATTCTGAAACGCGCCAATAATTTTTTATGCGTTTCGTACAGGTTTTCGAATCCAAAATGTCGAACGACATTTCGGGGAGGTTAGCCCGCCATTTCTAGCAACTTAATGGTTAAGTAAAGTGGAGTTGTGAAAGTGTAGATTGGGCCATCTATGCAGAAACTAGTAGAGATGAGGAGGAAAACTTGGTTATGGTTGGGATGTGGATTCTGTTGATAAATCTAGGGCATGAAGACTAAAATGATTTCTCTGCTTGATAATTGCTTGTGATATACTTTTATTTCTTAGCTTATAGTCTTTTCTTCGTTATGTTATTATTGTGTTCTTTTCATCAAGACAATTACCAATATGCACAATAAGAGACAAGTGACATAGTATGTAGGCTTGTCAACCAAAGCCAAAACCTTTCACCTCTTGCAAGGAAAACCTTATCAAAATTCTTCTTCTAGATCTTCAATTGATGAGTACCAAGACCATGAAAAAGACCCTTGACTCTAGTATCCTCCCAAGAACCTTGTCACTAACCTTGATGCTCTGCCTCGACTTCCTTCTAAATCTTGAACAGCTCTCCTCGGCTTCCAGAGAAACTCGATCTCTATCCTTCACACTGATTTTTCTCGACTTCCTCTAGAGAATCTCGATCTCTTGACTTCACACTGCTCTTCTCGACTATCTCTTGAGAATCTCGATCTCTAGATCATAAACCCTAGTTTCTATACTGCTTCTCTTCGGCCTCCTTCTATGCAGCAATAAGTTCTCCTACGATCTTCTCTTGATGCCTTTGGTCCTTCTTTTATACCCAAAACGAGTACCCCAAAAGAATACTTTCTTCGATGACCCCAAAAGAAACCTTCCTTCACTATACCTAGAAAAATCTCTCCTTCGCTATACCTAGAAGAATCCTTTCTTCGCTATCCCTAGAAGAAACCTTACTTCGCTATATCTTCTTCGCATTTCTATTGCTAGGTTCTTCTTTTCACTTCTTCTTGATCGAATGCTTGTCGACTTGTTTTTATCTAAGTGAGGCCGAGTGTGGCTACTTATACACCTCATCTCACGTCCCTTAGGCTGACATGATCTCAAGTAGGTAGGCCAACTTCTTCTAGCAAGTTTTTCCATCGTTGTAGGACAACTTGAAGAATATAAGTGACAAGGTCTTGGAGGATACTTTACATATACAAGTTTGACCTTTTAGAATGTGTAACATGACTTCATTACATGACAATGAATTTATCATTTTATGACTAGATGAAAAATAATTCCTCAAGACTCTCAATGGGAGTCTTGACTCAAAAACGAAATCTCTTGCTCATGAAACCCATGAAGCAAGCAATACAATAATTTTATTTTTCTTATTTACATCTCATTACATAAAATCATAATTACATGTCATTATGAAGACCGAACCTAGTTACACTTTTCAACACTCCCTCTTAACTAGGGAGGTATTCATAATGGTACTTGGACATTCTCAATCTAAAGAATTTCTCATAAGAAAAAAATTCAGATTGGTAACTTATTTGTATAGCATCATATCAACCAACATTGTCACATAGCAAGGCCTTGACTAACAGTGCCATCTCTTCACAAGATCTGAGCTCAATGCTGGCGAGACCAATGATTTATAGACACTCTCAACATTGTCTTTCTTGAAGCATCCCCTACCAGGGTACTCAGGGTGTGTTCCATGAGGATTATTCTTATCTTGGACTCCCCAGTCCTCAAAGAATATCGGTCCTCCATGAATACTCTTTTATTGAATGCCCTATCTCATCCTCAAAGAGCATCAGATGCCAAATAATTACCCATTCCTCCATTCTGTCTTCCCAGGTGAAGACCATAATGATGTGTCTATCTCTCCCTCTCAAATAGGGAGGACATATTCCAATAACGGAATGTACTCATTCATACAAAAGGAATGTACCTAAGCTCCCTCTTAGCCTAGGAATTTCCAAGATTCTTCCAAGTAAGAAACTTCTTTTCAGGCTCCCTCTTAACTAGGGACCTACAGTAGCTCCTCATGTGGAGATCATGGAACAACCAGTTGCGTGAAGAGCTCCTCCCTTTTATGTCATGAATTTATTCTTCGTCATGGAGTCTTCATCTTTTTGGACTTTTTCATAGTGCACAAACAATCCACCACTTTTGTTCATGAGTCAGTCATGTCCTCATTTCTTTCATCAGAAAGTGATTGATCAGTTTTTCCATCTGGCTTTGCTTCATGTCATGCTGCTTTCTTCATGCCATATTTTCTGGAAGGATCTTACATCCTTCTATATCATTTTCCTGGAAGTCATCCACAGATCTTCCCTTTGGCAGTCCTACATAAACCTATCCAGATATTAGTTCAAAAATACGAAATCAACACTTAAATCAAAATTGCCTTTGTGATGGTCTCTTATCATGACATCTTCCTATAGGTATCAGCGTCCTGCATACATGTTGACACATCTCCCAAAAATATCCATTGTCAAGGGTCTCTATCTTTTTCCGACTTCCATCAAAGTCTTCATATCTTTTCGAGAGATATTCTAGTCAAATCTTCTTGGTCTCAAATGTTGAATGCCTTTTGCCATTGTTGCATATCTCATGATCACTTCCTCCTTTTTCCTCACACACTTCATTCCCAGGAGCTTCCCATCAAAGATCCTCAAATGTAGTTAGCTCCTTCATGCTTCATATGAGAACATATTATGTTGATTTCATCTAGTGTGACCTATGCCTCTCTGCAACTTCTAGAGGAGGAGACCCTCATTTTCTTTGATCATGTTTCCCAGGATGGAAATATTGATCCATATTACCTGTAACATATGACATGACTTTCATAATAACCTATGTAAGCATACATACCTCGTCTTTCTTTTGGGTCATCCAGACTTCCTGTAGCAGCTTCATTTGAACAAAAGGGTTTTAGACCTACTTCATTGTTATGTTATCATATGATTATCCCTTGAATCCCACAAGTTGGAATTCTTAATGAAACATTTGCTTCCTTTCTAGATAGGCGAATCCTTTGATAAGGACTCCATCAGAGAAACTTGAGGATCTTTCATATCCTCACCGAGCAGATGTTGCCTTATTGACTATTGTATGATGATCCCAGTCGATGATGACCTCTACATCTTTCCATAATTATCATTTGAGACTTCAATGAGGTTTCCATGAGCTCTTAATCTTTGTAATCAATAGAATTTTATTCCAAAGATTCTTTCTGCTTCCCATGTCAAGAGATCTTACTTCTAATACTTCTATCATGATGTCATTTTCTAATCTAATGCATCCTATCTTATTTACACTTCTTCCTATCTATAAATTACAAGTGAAAAGTACTTTCTAGTGAAGAAGATCATCTTAGTCATAGTAGAGATCTTTTACTTCTTCCTTCTTAAGCTTCTGTGTCTCAGGTTCTTTCACTTACTCAGTAATATGGGCTTCTTCCCTATCTCTCTTGTCCTTATTATGTTTAGGACAATCTCTTCTATAGTGCCCAAGTTCCTGACATCCATAACATCTTACCTTAGCCATGTTCTTCCTGTTATTTTGAGGACCAAACTTTCCAAATTTCCCTTTTCTTCTTGCCATAGCAGCATATGCTTGATTCTCCTCATTTGGTCCAACATCAACCTTTGCCTTCAGTCTAGTTTCTTCAACCTTACAGAGTGACCATAGATCTTGAAATGGAGTAGTCCCTTTCTTCCCATATAAACTTGAAGTGAAGTTACCCCATTTTTCCGGTAGTGCATTCAGTACCACTATGGTCATCTCTCTATCAAAAATCACTTCTCCTAGCTCTTGTAGTTGATCTCGAATTTCTGATATCCTTATGAATTATGAGGCTATTCCATCTTCCTTGGACATCTTTAGTTTGTAGAGTTCTTGCCTTAATGAGATTACTTCTCCTGCAGTACTTACAGAAAACAACTCTACCAATTTGTCATATATAGCTTTCACAGTCTCCAACTTTGATACATATGGGATTAGAGAGTCATTTATAGATTCTATGAGAATCCTTTGGGCTCTCACTTCTCCCTTCATGAATCTAGCATGTGCTTGAGTATCTTCCTTTGGAGGTTGGGTTATTGACCCCCTGATGTGATCCATGACCTCATTTTCAATAAGATTTAAGTCTGTCCTTTTCTTCCATGCAAGGTAATTTGCAGCCCCAACCAATTTATTACTTTCCTTGCAAAAAGACATTTTGTTATTATCAGATATAGTCATAGAATTACTTGAGAAATTGATGCTTGCTTCCTCCTTAATCTTGATGTTGATAAAGGATTTTCTTCTTGAGTGATTGATGAGAGAGAGCTCGATTCACGATCCTTCTTGAATGTTTTAGTCTTCCTTCTTTCTTGAAGATGGTTGAAAGATTCTTCTTGGTGTAGATTTCTTCAATCTAGGGTTTTGAAGATCTTGACCTTGGTAGCCCTTGAATCTGCTACAATCCTTCTTGAAGGCTTGATGTCTTCTATGTGAACTATTTTGCTATCTGTCTAATGATTCATTCATATGTATATGCTCATGTGCCTTTACTAGATTACTATTATTACTCTTCTTTTAAAGGCTCACTTTTTCTTTACCTTTCGGTAGAAGAACCTTGATACAGTCTGCAATTGAACATTTCATAAGGCATACTCACCTGTTCATCTGAAAGTACTTATGCACTAGTCTCTTGTGTTGAACATTGTGGCCAATGGAAATCTATAAGAATATATAGCAGTTGGGCCTTATTTCCAGATGGGATCCCACACCGAACGACGTGAAGTATGATTGGGACATTTAATTGGGGAGACCCCTGAGTTGACGGATTTCTAGCACCGTCAATAGTTGGATATACTCACATTGAAATCCATAATCCATCATTAGATTCTTTTAAGTCATGGAGACCTCTACAAAATTTGGAACCTATATAGGTTCTACCCAAATTCAACCTAGATCTTAATGGGAATTCTACCTAGCTTTGCTCTAAACAAGCCTTATCAATCTTGTTTATTCTCCTTATAGCCACTCACATAGATGGACTTGCTTCTATCAAGGATTATGCATAGATTTAGTTAATCTCAATAAATCCAACATTCACCAACTCAATTGTATTCAAAAACCACATAGAAATACAAAGAATTACACCCATAAATATGGTGAATTTTCCTTTTCATTCATAATGAAACCGTACATGCATAACACAAACCCTTATACACACTCTTGCGATGGCATGGTCTATCTTTCTCTAGTTCATAGTCTTCTTCTTGACACCTACCTTCTCTTTTCTTTGCTAGTAGGCTTACAATAGTTAGAATTTTTAGAAACATCATAGATTTTCTTAGATTTTAAAACTACTCCATAAATCACTCATGATTTTCAAGGCAGACTTTTTTTTCCTTACTGAAAAGAAAAAAAAAAATTGAATAAATAAAAATAAATTAAATTAAAAATAAAAATAAAATAAAATCTTGTCCATATATTTTTTTTAACTATGATTCATACTTTCTATAATAATTAACGAAACTACTATTGCTTACAAATAAGGAATTAGAATTCCTTTTCATTATTGAAACACCCTTTGGAGCTTTTTCTTCCAAAACTTAATGGCTTGGAAGCTCTAATGCTCCTGCATCAAACAAACTAATTGTCCATCTCCATTTTCTATGCCTTTGGAACATAATTATCCCAGCATATCATCAATTATTTCATGAAATTGTTCTTTACCTTTATGGATATAGCCTCATAATATTTTACAAGGCCCACATACCTAATAGATCATTCATAACATATGTAATTGGGCTCATGAATCTCTCCCTTCCCCCTCTCTTGGCTTCTATACACACAATAAGAAGAAATTCTCAAATGAGTACTAGTTAACATTAATAAAAATAGAATTCTAAATCTTGTAGTTAGTATTTCAATAATAACTATAATTGTTATAGAATAATGCATTTCTTTATAAGTAAAGTGCCAATGGTCCATAATGATTTATAAAAGAAGTGGCAAACTAGTGTTCCCTAATCATTTAGAATATTGTGCATTAGTATTCTCATAGGGGCTTCACCGGGGGAGAAATACCATAGCACGTGGGTTCATATTGGGGGATATATATTGTGGGATTCATTTATTATATGTTTTATTGATGAAACATTAGAAAATGGACGCATCTCATGCACTCATTTATGCTAAAGTGTTAATATTTTTATTAGGGTTAATAATGCATGGTTTTTATATGGAAGGTATCCTTGATGCATGGACATATCAAATGGTTCACTAAACATTTCTAGTTATACCGCTAGTGCTACGAGCACTACTACTGGTAACACCAATATTGGTGCCAACTACCTCAACAAAATATTATCTAAAGGCATCACAATTTCCCTCAACATGATCATATATTAATGCATCATTTGTACTCTAGTAGTAATGCTAAACTCAACACCATAACTTGGAAACAAGTATACACCTTCTTGTCAATCACACAATCTTAAGTTCTACTACCCTATGCAACTCAAAATTTCCTAGGCACCCAACAATATCTCAAAAATTATTGACATGTCTCATATAACCTCCATGAGAATTAACCAATAGTTGCAGTGCCTTGAACTAAAATTGATCAAGTAGCTACCCTAATTCAATATTGATTGATAGAGACCACAACATATTTACCACTTCCATTCTAGGCATAGATATCATCTAACTTATTATCTCGATCTTTTGGGACAAGAAATGGCACATCCTTTACTTAGGGAACATTGGTAAAGTAATCAACCACATTAATTAGCCAATTTACACAGATTATTATTAAAAATATCATGAACATTAAACATGGTAAAAATAAATTATCGTAACTAAAACTTTCTTTCTTGTAGTTACCTCTCTCAATAGTTGACTCATCATAAGGAAATAACAGGTTCTCAACCACACACCAACCCATGTATACATAATGATATCACAATATGCATACCCCAAGCATGGATATGCATAGTTATTTATGGATAACCATGGACACAAATGTATGTGAGTTAAGTGGATGGAAATAGCACACAAAATATATGACATAACTCCTATACATATCGGAATATAACATTATTTCCACCTTAAAATAATAAGCTAGGTGGAATGCATAAAAATCATCTAAAAGGTACCTAACTTCACCTATGAAAAAATGTATTAAATAATGGTGTAATGATTGTAATAGAGAATCTTGAAACCTGTGTTTTGTCCATAATTGACGAAAATGGAAAATGACGTTAGGCTTATATTAGGATCTTTTACCCTTAATGATAAATTCGGTGAATGTTTAGCTCACCCCCCTCACCCAAAAGTCTCTTGCATCAATGGATGCAAAATTAACATACTTAAATACACGTGTCAGTTCCATATCCATGGGAGCATGATTAGGAACATTACAAAATTTGGGATAATGAATTCCCCGACTAGAGATAAGTTAGTAATGAAACATGCATCATGCTCTATTGTGGAAAATCAATTGTAAATCTCCACCTTCAATGCCTTTGGAACATAATCCCGACATTGCAACAATTATCTCATGAAGTTGTTCTTCTCCTCCAAGGATCTATCCTTCTCATAATATTTTAGGAGGCCAACATCACTAGGGGAGAATGAATAACATATTTAATTGGGCTCATTACTATCTCCTTTTCCCTCTCTCTTGATTCCCACACACAACAACAAAAAATTCTCAAATGAATGTTGGTTGACTTTAAAAAATATATAATTGTAAATATAGTAGTTATTAACACAATAATACATATAATTGATCTAGAATAGTGCATTTCTTTATAGGGAAAGCATTACTGGTCCATAATGATTAAAAAAATAAATGGCACACTAGTGTTCCATAATCATTTTGATAGAATATCGTGCATCAATGCTCTCAAAATAAATAGGTGTACCAATGCTCTTGTTCTAATTAAAAGCACTAATATAATTCATAACTATGAAATCAACACACTTATTTTGTTTCCCATGGATTTATCGTGGTCATAAAGCTCCATGTATAAGAATAGCGTGAATGGGAATAATGGTTAGGAACATGTGCTTCCTAGTAAGAGATGATAGGTTCAAATCTAGAGAGGGCTAGAGTATGTACACCTCCATAGAGTTTAGCAGTCAAATTCTTGCATGGAGGTGGGTCCCTTGTTCCATAAACACGAGGGGTCCGATACACCAATTTGATGTTTGGCTTGCTTGTGACATTAAAATTAAATTATTATAATTGTATAAATGAGTACTACCAATGTGAGGAGTGTTCAAATGGCATTGAAATTAGTAACAATGAACATGTTGCATCCTCATTTAAAAAAAGCATTTCCCTATGTTCTAGATAGATGATGGGTTATAAGTCATTGGAATCCTTTGTCATATGTTTTCCATCAATAATAAGTGATGAACTACAGGAAAATGAATGTGTCTCATGCACCCATTTATGCTAAAGTATTCATATTTTTAGTAGGATTAATGATATATGGTTTATATATGGAAGATATTGTTGATGCATGGATAGGTTTGTTGAATATTTATACTTATACCATCTTCTTTATTTTCCTTTAATCCTATAAAGGTGAGTAAATTCTTTGCGTTTGATAAATAGAGGCCTGGTTGAAAATGGGGTCATATGAGTTATAACCACGAAATAATAGGAATATAGATCTATCACAAACATATCGTCATTCGAATTTTCATTTCACGTGTTGCATGGGAAATTATTGGTGTTAATGTTTAGGAAATTTTGAATTATTTTTTCAGTTCATGCTTGTATATATCCATACTTCTGACTTTATATTTCCTTGCAATAATGTTAATGGGTTCTATACATCCTACTTCCATGGGAACCTTTTGTTACGCAAATTTTTGTCATATGTAGAAAAATAGATTATTTAATATCATTTTTCGGTGTCCATACCTTTTGTTACTCATTTTTTTGTCATATAAAGAAAAATAAATGATTTTTTATTCATAATATCCTCTTTTGGTGGCCATACGCTACTTGTTAAAATAAATCATCTTTTATTCATAATATCCTTTTTCGGTGGCCATACCTTTTGTTACTCAATTTTTTGTCATATAAAGAAAAATAAAGGATTTTTTATTCATAATATCCTTTTTCGGTGGACATATGCCACTTGTTTATAGGTATTTAAGTGGACCGTATTGCATATAAAAATTTATGGTGGCTCAAGGTTATTATACTTATTTCAAAGGTTCCAAACTATTCGAAGTGAAATAGATCATTTTGAAGACTTCCCATCCTCCCCGAACATTTATTTAAATTTAGCCATTCTGGGCAATGTATGAAGAACTTCCAATTAGATCAAATCATTTTGAACCTTTGTTGGTCCTTACATATCACAAATTCTAAAAGAGGGGACATGGCACTCAAACTAAACTATTTTTTTCCATTCCAACCTCTCTTTATGTTATTGATACTTAGCTACTTCCATGAGCATTTAGAGTATTCAAATTTTATTGGGAATGTTTGTAGGTTTATATTCCCATCATGTAACTAATCTAATCATCTTCAAAAACTTCATACTTTGCTCATTTTTTAATCTTCTTGGAATGAGTTGGAATGACTTGAGTGGTGGGTTTTTCTTTCCATGAGATGCCCTATGATATCCTACCACATTCCGTGGTCAAAATTTAATCCACATATCCTTAAAAGTCCTACACAATGATAAGAACTACTATAACCCTTATCGTTCTCATGTCATCCCCCATGTATTAATGCATTTTCATTAAGATATATTTTACTTATCAAGTCCATCACATTGTTTTGCAATGATTATCATTCCTTGCACATTTATGACTCACTTTCCTATATCATATGAATTCGTTGTTGCTTCATCTAATGCTTACTTTTTGTTAACTCTACCATTACCACCTTTTCACTAATTCATATTCTTGACTTCCTCTCTCTTTCGTGAAATTCTCTATATTAATGGTCATATCAAGTGCTCCTCTTCTCTATTGTGGCATCTACAACTTTCAAACCAACATTACAAGTGGATGGGGTTTGTACACCATTTCATTTAGTGGTCACGTACAAGAAGGAAAGTACAAATAAGTTGGTCGACATGCTTTTAAGGCCACCCACATCAAATATCGTAACTTTGGGAACTCTGATGCACATGAATCCATTCACCCATGATGCATACAGAGAGAATATTCAGACCATGTCGACTTCAAGTGGGTGTTTTGACAGTTGAAAAGATAAATTCATGTGTACGATGGTGACAACACCATTGACTACCATCTCCAGGATGGATTATTATATAGGTTCGATAAGTTATGTGTTCCTAAAGGTGAGCGATTGCAGTGGATTAGAGAGGCTCACACCTCCAAGGTTGCAAGGCACTTTGTTGCAGGGAAGATAGTGGCCAACTTGTAGAGGTATGTGTATTAGCATAAGATGCAATAACACATAGTTAGGTTCATAAGAGGATGTGTTCTTTATTGTATTAGAAAGCCTAGTAACAAGAAACAAGGTCTATATCATCCCTTACCTATACCCACACATCCTTGGGAAAACATTTCCATGCTCTTTGTGGGAGGTTTACCCATAACTAGGAAGGGACATGACTTCATGTTTGTGATAGTTGGTAGGTTCAACGGACGTGTTATGATACCTTTTAGGAACGCCATAAGTGGGAAAGAAGCAACAAACTTGTTCTTTGGATAAGGGATGGGTGCACTTTGGTATACTAAGGAGCATCATTTCAAGTAAGGACATAACATTTTTAGTGCATTTTGGACTACATTGTGGGAGATGATTGAGACGGATTTAAAGAGGTATATAACATTCCATCCAAAGATAGATGGGAAGACATAAGTATTCAACAAGACTTGATGTAACTTTTGAGGGGTTACAATTAAAAGCATCTGAAGACTTGGGATGAAATCTAGTACATATACATAACTATTATAAAAGAGTAGTCCACACTTCTACTAGTAAGTCCCCATTAGAAACTTCTCTTGGATATTTTCCACCTTCATTTTTGTATATTGCATATCAACAACGAAGGATGGGGGAGGATCTTACAGGGGATGCCTTGAGGGTCGGAAAAATTGTTGAGAATATTAGGTAGATCCATATTTAGGTAAAGGAGACACTACACAAATCACAAGAAAAATATAAGGCTAGGCATGATCAACACAGAACAATGAAGGCGTTCAAGGTTGGAAACAGAGTATGGCTACAATTGAATAAGGAGAGGCTACAGGGTCATGGTAAGAAAATCAAGGCTCTAAGGTATGGTTCCGTTGAGATATTGGAAAAGGTGACAGATAATGCCTATATAATTAATATACATCCATACATGCACATTTATTCAGTTGTAAATGTAGAGAATCTGAAACTCTATGAGCCTTCCCAAGGTAGACCAGGAAGAGGACCAAGTCATATCTTTTGTAGAGGATTTGGAAGTAGATGCTCAAACATAGTGGAAGAGGATACAAGTTTGCAAAAGAGATGCATAAATACCAGACAAGGGAACATGACCTTTGGCAGATTGGGTTGAAAGGACAACTTCTAGGAAAGGTTAAATGGTACACTTGAGAGAAGGTGGAGAAACAAATTCCCCACCTCATTTAGTAGAAGCTTTTGGGGACCAAAATCCTCCCAAAATGGGGAGACGTGATCCAGGTTGGATCATTATATTATTTTTCATCCATCTGATGCTTTTAGAGTGGAAAAGGTGGAGGGATAAACTCATAAGACCATTTTACTAGCGGACCCAATTTGGAAAATTGGGGTCTAAAAACATTACGGGAGCATTTTGAGGCATCAAATGGCATTTTTTGGGAAATAATTTTTTTTTCCTATGCGACACTTTCTTTTTTTCCTATTCTACACTCAAAGACCTTTCCAACAACACAATAATTGTCTCAATCGAAATCCATATGCAAAATTTATGCCACTCAGAAGTTGACCTGCCTGTTTTTTCCACCATAATTGGAGAGGATGCCATGTCAGCCCCCATTATTCATGTAAAAGGGGTTATCCATATCACGATGAAGAATACTTTAGAGGAGTCCATATTTGTAGCTCTAGTTAAGAGTTGAAGGAGTCAAACCTAACCACTAGTAGACTATCAAGATGTGTTATAATCGGGCCAATAGGAGGAAAAAGGGATCTGGTCTTTTCAAGTGCATCTCGTTCCATAGATGACCAAAGTAGTCGAGAGGGATAGGAGAGTGAACACGGAGAGGATTTGTGCATTGTAGTAGTCCACAAGCCATAGTCCTTACTTATTTGTACTTCCAACCATTTTTTATTTTGAGAAAGAGAGGAGAGGGGCCTCACCTTCCAATTGGGTTTTCTCTCGAAAGCATTTCCTAGGATATATCTTGAGTCAATTAAGGTTTGTGAAACTTTATATCGATGTGTTCTCTATTCTCTGCATAATTATAATTTGCATGCATACACAATAAACAATACTTTACATATCCATAAGCTAAAGAGGGATAAAGTCTTATAGTGTAGATTTATTATTTTTAAGTATAATTTATTATATTTGCTGTGACGAATTGTCGAGTATGGAAATTTATGGATCACTACAAAACACAAAACCGCATAACATATATGATCTCATATTTGAATAAATAGAATTAACAAATTAAATGAGATATATTTTGTTTTCGCTAAGGCAATGATAGTGGTTAAGGTTTTATTGTTTAAAATCTACTCAATTTAAATGAGAAACTAAGAAAATATGAACTCTTTTGGATCTTATCTGAATAAAAGGTGATATGAGATTCCATCTTGGAAAAGGTATATTTATTACTTGTAAGATTTACAAGTATATTATGTCAAAATGAAAGAGTTATGCTACAAATCTAAATAGTAAACAAATATTTCATGCTATCCCAAAAGAAGATTTTGTCCTCTCTACAATTTTATGTTGAAGTAAAGTAATAAAACAATACAAAGAGACAATAGTGGTAGAACAAAGCTAAATGTACATTTGGTGTCCGATATGAAGTATGTAATATAGTAGAAGTTAAATGGTGTATCGTAGGTGATTGTTTTGTTAAACATATAGTGTTATAGTATTGTCTACTAAGCCACAATGATGAAAAGAATGTTATAGCATTGTCTATTAAGCTCCCATGATGAAAAGAGAGTTTACATATGAACATTTTTGTTTCTTGTCGTTTATAGAAGCTGGTTTCCCTAGGTTGGTAAGTCAATATTTGTTTTCCAGTTAGTTATGTCAAATGTGTCATTTAAGGGACTATTCACCCTCGTTTTTTTTCACTCTAGAATGATTGACATTTACTATCATTATTTGGAAATCCCCTACTAGTTATACTTATCCACCTACCTTCCTATTTCTAACCATGATTTCCTCTCCATGTGATACTTTCTTGTCTTTGTCGATTGTGCACGAGACTCTATTTTTGAGAGATTATAAAATATTGATATAATATGTAATTTTAAGTGTAACCAAGGTTTAATTCTTGAACATTAATCAAAATCTCATACATATTCTACTACCCACAACATTATCATTTAACGTAAATACATAGAACAAGAACTTTAAAAGACTCACTCATCATCTGTAACCTTGGTAATTCTCCTATTCTCATAATTGAAGGATGGACATTGACAACTATATCCACCAAGGTCATTGGATTAAATAGAATATTCCACAACATGCAATTTCTTCATGTTTGGTTAAATTAGTCATCTAAGTTCAACTTCTACCTTTGAGCAACTAACTAGATGACACATAACTTGTTGGGTTTCCCCAATAATTTCAATATAAATGTCCATTTACAACATCAAATGTTGTTTTTGCATCCATGATTATATCAATGATTAACCCAAGCCCTTTGAGACTTTCACCATGTTTTTATTTTATTCTTTAATGTGGTTTTTAAGACTTGCATCATATTTTAAATGTGGGTGATATTGAATGTGATCCCAATATTTGCAAATTACTTTCAATTAATTCATCTCAAGTGTGTGGAGACTCTTGAACAATATAAACTATATGGAAATATATCTTTGGTAAATGTACAATCCACAAGCACATCCTCGTTAAAATAGAATGAGATTGAACCATGGGAATCTGGCTTAACAAAAGTAAACTAGAGTACTTTAAATTGTACATTTCTGAAATGACAATATTTTTTGATAATTTCATTAGGGATACATAGATGTCGATAGAGAAAGTTTTATATTTTCCCTATAAATGATAATATAAATTTTCTACATACTAGAAGACAATGACTTTAAAATGATGTAGATTTGTTTCTTTGTGGCATTAGGATTAGTTGATGAAGTTTGGATTCTATCTTCTGTGGGAGAGTTAAAGGTATTAAATTATATTTAATTGGAGAAGAATCATTTGACAATCACATCAATACAAATGAATTTGAGTGCAAGCATAATTTTTTATGTCAATTCAAACTTGAGGTATTAGATCATTGTCATTGAATGTTTCTAACTAACATGATTGTGTTTGCAGCTTGTATCACCATTGCAAACACCTTGCTTGTTTTTTGTGCACTCTAGCCTACTGAACACATCTCGCCCATTTTTTTGCACTCTCCAATTGAGTTGCAATAGTTACCCATGAAAATACCCCATCACAGAGCAATCGCACTTAATTCCCTTTTAATCCAATATTCCTCCCTCTATACATCCATCTTTTATGATTAACTTGTTAGAATCTTATTTTTTGAGGCGCTAGACATCACTACAATTTGTGAATGAATAAATAATAAAAAATGGAGTTGTTGAAAAGATACTTTATTGATTGTCCTTGATTGTTAATTCATCATCCAAAATAAACAACTCTAATATTTAAGCATTACAATCACAATAAACAACTCTCATATTTAAGCATTATAATCACAAAAACAATTTGAACTTTTCTTTCCGGTGCTTAGCTCTCATATTTAAGCATTATAATTAGCAAAACAATTTGGAGTTTTCTTTCCCGTGCTTAGAGATTATGCTAGCATGATAATCACAATAAACAACTCTCACATTTAAGCATTATAATCACAAAAACAATTTGAAGTTTTCTTTCCCATACCTAGCTCTCATATTTAAGCATTATAATCACAAAAACAATTTGAAGTTTTCTTTCCCATGCTTAGCTCTCATATTTAAGCATTATAATCACAAAAACAATTTGGGGTTTTCTTTCCCATGCTTAGAGATTATGCTAGCATTATAATCACAATAAAAAAACTCTCATATTTAAGCATTATAATTACAAAAACAATTTGGTGTTTGCTTTCCCATGCTTAGAGATTATGCTAGCATTATAATCACAATAAACAACTCTCATATTTAAGCATTATAATCACAAAAACAACTTGAAGTTTTCTTTCCCATGCTTAGCTCTCATATTTAAGCATTATAATCACAAAAACAATTTGGCGTTTTCTTTCCCATGCTTAGATATTATGCTAGCATTATAATCACAATAAAAAACTCTCATATTTAAGCATTATAATTACAAAAACAATTTGAAGTTTTCTTTCCCATGCTTAGCTCTCATATTTAAGCATTATAATTACAAAAACAGTTTGGCTTTTTTTTCATGCTTAGAGATTATGCCGGAATTTTATTTTAGTAACTTCATCTTATATTTCTTTATAAAAAATCATATATTCAAATTAGTAGAGATAGAATATACACCTTAGTAAAATAATTTTTTAAACCCTACACACTTTAGCTGACATTAATAATCCAATAGTTTAAAAACTAACCCCTATCCTACAAACAAGGAATCTCATGGGCCACCAAATTGATGGATATCCTACAAACAAGGAATCTCACCAATTACCGATTACCAATTTAATAGATGTCTTATTATTATTATTAATTAATTCCGATTTACATTATTATTATTAATTAATACGAATTTAGGAAACATAAATATATAAGCTTTCCTTCTCTCTTCGGGCAATATACGCAGTGAAATGTGATTATGATGTCTGTACATAGTCAGACACCAAACCACCCTTAGTATAGTCTCGCTGCTGCCCTCCTCGGCGTAGTGCATGTAACTAGGGATACACCAATCTCTTTTTTTCTCTCGATTATATTTTTCGCATTTCTTCTCAACTGAGCACATCGTCATTGGTAGCGAAGAATATGGTTTGTTGTTGTTGGATTGCAGGGTGCTGCTCGTACTGGTGGTGATTTCAAGATGTCGAGCAGCAAGTTGACGTTGGGGATGAGTGTGGAGGTGCGGAGTAACGAGTCCAGGTATTCGGGTGCTTGGCTGCAGGGAGTGATAGTGGCCATCTATGTGCCACCTGGGCGAGCGCATCGTTACAAGATACGCTACCAACAAGAATTTCAATTCCTCATGGACAACGGGCAACGCTTGACAGAAGATGATGTGTCATATACCCAAGTCAGACCCATTCCTCCCCTCTTGTCAGAAACACGCTCTTACTCCGTTGGGGATATTGTTGAAGTTTACGACGATCATTGCTGGTGGTGGGGCTCCGTCATTAAAGTGTTTCATGCTGCCGAGTGTTTCTTAATTCATAATCCTCAAAACCGCTGCTACAGCAAATTTCCTCTCTCCAAACTACGCCATCCTCTACAATGGTCCAAAGGAAGTTGGTCGTTGTTGTACTCGAAGGTGACACCTTTATTGCGATTATATTTTCATTTTTTTCTATCCTTTGGTAACCTGGTTCTATCCAACTGTACAATATGAATTGTAGACTTTTGGGGTTCAATGTTCAGTTTGGAACAAACTTAAGCTGGCAAATTGATCTTGGGTTGCTTTGTGTTGTCCTGTTTTGCCTTTTGTGAGTTCAGATCCGTTCTGTTCTCACCTTGATCCTCTGATGTGTCGTTTGCAGTATTTTTTTTCCGCTCTTCATCGTCCAATGGCTAGTTCTGACACTGCATTCTCGGAACAATGCGTACAGGAGATACAGCAGGTAGCCGCTCAGTGTGCTGCCAACCTTGCAGCTATTATCATTTCTTCGGTCATGAACTCCATGCGATATAGAGTTCTCATTAGAATCAATAATTTGTTTATAGCCCAGTTCTGCAGTTAATTAAGGGATTGTTCTCATTAGAATCAGTAATTTGTTTATAGCCAAATTCTACGGTTAATTAATGGATTTTTATATTTCCGTTCACTTTTAATTGTTTCCAATAGAAAGAGGATGATTAGAAGTGTTTGAGTAATCCAGAATTATTAGAATTCTTTGTAAACTAGGGTTCAAACTACGATTTCATGATTATTATGTACCTCCCAGGTTAAATAGGTTAACGTCCTCCTTAAGTTTCAAGAGATTCTTGTTTCTAAGTTGAACTAGGGCTTTAAAAAATGATGAGGATATTGTGCGTTTAATCAAACTCGGCATTGAACTTTGAAATATATTCTTGTTTCAAGTTGAACTAGGGCTTAAATGATGAGGATATTGTGCGCTTAATCAAACTCGGCATTGATTTATTGCATGAACTTGGCATTGATTTATCCATTAATGAGCTTTTGTTTCCAATAATTTTTTCCAGTTTAATTATGTAATACATTTTCTTTACAGTCGAATTCTGTTATATTCTGTTAGAATATAAGAATGATATTGTCCATTCTCACAAATTTGAAACTCAGTTGCATCTGTGTACACAATGGGCATCAAGCATACAAGTATGGTTGATTATGCTTACTACGTTGGAGATGGGTTCATACTTTCACATCCCTGCCCTGTGTGCAAGCATTAATCCTTGCCTTGTAAGGTGAATGTAATTCACTTCAACTACTTGTGCAGTGCAGTGTAGGAGAGATGGATGATTAATTCCAAAATTTTAACCCATTAAAAAGTTTTTCTTACTTTTACTAAATTCTCTCTCAGAACTTGTATTATTATGTTTCATAGTGAACTTAGGAGGACCTTCAGTCCCTCCATAATACAATGGCTAATGTATTCTTTCCTGTGTCGTGTAGCATTCAAGTGATGTCATCAATGATGGAAACTACTGTCCCGTGGCCGAAAATAGTGAGCAATCTTCTGTTGCATCATGTCCGGGGGATATGCAATCCCAAGAGCAACCAGAAGAAGAAGTGAACACGCAGAAAAGACCATGTGGCTTGGTAGGAACGAGGGGACCACAGAAAACTCAAGAATGCTCAAATTTCCTTGATGCTAAGCGAGTTGTCAAAGATTCAAGAGGGTCCAAGTCTTTTGGAAATGGATTAAAGCATGTTGAAGCCCGTCCTATGAAAGGAGTCAAAAGACCGTATGTCCCTGATGACAGAAGACATGGAACATTCAGTGGATTAAAGAATGTTGAAGCCCTGTCTCTGAGTCCTGCCCGTCCTTCGAAACGAATCAAAAGACCGTGTGTCCGTGATGACAGAAGAGATAGAACATTCAGTGGCATTCAAAGTGGAAAATGCGATAATGTCAAAAGGTTTACGCGTGGAGATTCGGCAGAAGCCATGGAGCAAACGATAAAAACACATGATATGGAGTTAGTGGCATATCGTTCTGTGTTAAAGGCCTTTTACGCTCAGAATCCAAGTTCCTTAAGCTTGGAATATCATTGTTTGCTGACCGACCTCCGCATTCAATTGGACATTACTAGCGATGAAAATACACGCGAGTTGAAAAGAGTCACTTCTCGGTCCTAATATCAGATGTTCATTACTAGCGATGAAAATACACGCGAGTTGAAAAGAGTCACTTCTCAGTCATAATATCAGATGTTCGCATCTTGTAAAAATGCATTTTATGAGTATATCAACGTCAGGGAGCCAAAACATTCTCACCGTTACAGTCAAAAGCAGCTGACCTTTCAAACCATTGATTAATACTAATGCTGAGTACATTCAGAAAATTGGACTCTGAATCTGAAGCCTTTGTTTGGCTACAGTCAAAGCAGCTGACATTTCAAACCATTGATTAATAATAAAGCTGAGTACATTCAGAAAATTGGACTCTGAATCTGAAGGCTTTGTTTGGCTACAGTCAAGGCAGCTGACCTTTCAAACCATTGATTAATAATAAAGCTGAGTACATTCAGAAAATTGGACTCTGAATCTGAAGCCTTTGTTCGGTCTTTTATTTGACATGAATTGAAGATGTCCACTATTCAGTCGAATTTCTTCCTGTGGGGATGCACATTTTCGTGACAATGACTTTAAATATACCAAGAAAATTAATTTGGAAGTCAAGCTTAAGCAAGGGTTTAATTCACTCAATTTTCTATGAAAAGCTCTTTGTGTCATAATATATCATTCGAGAAGAGAATTCAAATTTATAAAGTTTATTAAAACTATTATATTGAAAATATAATTAATGCAGGAAGCGTATGACTTCATTTACATTGAGACTGAACCCTATCAAACAAAGCTCAGTTTCTTTGGTCCACACACCTAATTACCTTTAAATTTATCATCCTTCCCATGAAGTATTCTCGCTGAAAAGTGTAAACAAAGAATGAGGTCCCATGTTCAGTTATTGGATGGCTGATTTGAATCCTTGGGCAGGATCCTTTCTTGACTCTGCAATTACTACTTATGTTTTCTACTTCTTGTTCTGTGTAATGGGAAGGGCCAGCCACAAACAGTCAAAAAAAATTCTTACATAATATCTTAAATAACTTTGAACATCCCAATACAAAACAGTACATACTTTAGGCAAACTAAACGCAGGTGGAGACCAATCTGTCTGCTGCAAGTTTAATGGGAGAATTAAGAGCAGTTGATTTGGAAGACTTTTGATGCTCTAACAACCAATCCGATTCTCTATATCCACCACTAGCTTTGTTGTCACAGCTGACAGCATCCAAAATTATTTTCTGGGTTCTTAAGTGTAATCTACATTTAAGTGATTCGGCTTGAGATTCCTATATTAATTTCATCACCCAGTTTCAAACTATATTGTATTAATTTCTCATGAAGTTGAAAGATTGTTACTTGATACTAGATAGCCTATACATAGCGGCTGGTGCACTTAAATCTTAACGCTTCTTCCTTTAAGAAGAATTTGTATATTTTGGATTGAAAATTGAGTTCAATATTGATGTTTGTGCTCTAAGGTATGTTCAATTACCACAGGTAGGTTGTATAATACTATTCCCATAGGTCACGTTGGTCTCGACAAGTTGGTTAAGCTAAGTTCCACTGAAACAGAGATGGGAACGGATACGAATAAGACAAATTTTCAAAAAATATGGATACGATAAGGCAGGAAACCGTACACACATATATATATAACAAAATAAGAATTTCATATTACCATTCATCTTTTCAAATCTAGATTACATCATCAATTCAGCATAAACATTGTCATCATCATTAATGATTATTATAACATTCATGATTCAACATATCATCAGGGTTTTGTTTCAAATTTCAATCATCAACATGACAAGTTACAATATCATCACCAAAATCAATAATAATGCATAGTACAAAGTACAAAATAAACTATGACCGAAAATCTACTAATCTTATTCATAATTCATATGGTTGTTCAAAATTTTAGAAGTTAAAACACCATCATAAATTACATTTACATATCATCAAATATGTCTTCATCCCCGTCACTAGGAAGTTCCACATCCTCTCCAGAAGTGGGAATATCGCTGCCATGTCCACTTGAAAATCCACATGTTGGTCACTCCGCATCAAACAAAGTCATATGAGACCTCACATTCAACGTCATATCCAAGTCAGGAAACTCTAGTTCCACATCCTATAATTTGGCAGCCCTAAATTTGTATTCCTCTCTCGTGTGAGAAGGCGAAGGTTTCAATGAATATGCACTAATTCCTCGGCCTTCTTAGAGCTCAATCTTTTTCACTTTATCGAATGGATGTAGCCATCTGTACTTAAGTTCTTTTCTACTAAAGAAGAACTAGCAACATGTTAAAAGACCCTCATGGCCAATTTTTCGATATGTGGAAGTTCCCCACCATAGTAGTTCCACCATTCAATTGGACTCATTGCCCTCTTGTCCCGCATACAATCAATATCAGAACCTCAACCCTCTGATCCCACAAAATGAGCAAAAACTCTGCACAAATCTGAAGGCCAATTTCAAGATCTACAAAAAGCTTTCTAAAAACCTTTTTAAATCCTTGTGAGACTTCTGGATCTTTGCTTGGTAAGGTTCTTTCTGGATCACTTAGCAACTCTACAGCATAATATTTTGGATTCACTGCATAGGCCAAAAGGTGCAATGGGGTGGTCATCTTGTTCCAACTTTTGCTCAATATATCTTTTACTTCTCTATAAAAGAATTCATCTGGATCATTCTCTATGGCATTTATAGCCACCCTTATCTTTTCTATCATATAATCATTGTCCTCATACACCTCTCCTAAATTAGATACATTTGTGTCAAACACAACAAATCCACAATTGGCTTAGTAAATGCCAAGAGGTACTCCACCTTATCCCACCATTTATCATCAACAACCAATTTTTTCACTGCTTGTGCTCTATCAGGTTGGGATTGCCTCCATTTATTCCAAAGAGAAATGCATACTATTGATTGTAATGCATCTTTCACCTGCATAAGTCTTGTTAAGACTATGATGTGAGAAGAAAATTGAACCTCGGCAACCTGCAGGTGTCAAATTGTCAATGTTTCAATAAATTAAAAATCATAATTTGATTAAATAACTATTATGATTCACGAATCATGACATTTGAGAATCCAATTTACATATTTGAATTTAGAGTCATAGAAATTAGAATTTATGAAATAAACTTTAAATTTTAGGTACCTTAAGGAGCTCCAACTTCGCAAATTCCATATAGATGCCTTGGGACATGTGCTGGTTTGTGATGAATGTTTGAATTCATTTTGCCTCCTCAAAAATAACTTGAATCCACTCAATTTTCTTCCCCATCTTGTTCAACATGAGGTTCAATGAAGGTACAACACAAGGAGTCCAAAAGATGTGTTTAGATTTTCCTTCAATAATTAGGCTTGTTGCTCTACACACCGTTGCATTGTGAGTTATTACCTAGACAACATTTTTTGGCCCCACCAATTCAATTGCTTCAATCAAAATGTCAGCAATGAATTGAGAATCTTTCATTTGCCACATACAATCTACTGCCTTCAAAAACATTGGCCCCTTTGGGCTCTGAGCATTCACATTGATCAAAGGCCTATTCCTTTGATCTTTCTATCCATAAAAAATGATGGACACCCTTGAAATGCGCCATGAATTACGAATGGGGCTTAATTTAGCCTCCATATCTAACTTTTCAGCACTCAACATTATGGTGCAGACCTTCTGATATCTAGGGCTCTTGAACCCTTTTGGGGCTTCATTCACTGTTTTTATCATATTTACCCAACAAGGAGATCACACAAAGTTAAAAGGAAGGCCATTTTCATAAATACATTGACCTATAGCTGCAATTGTCGTCTCTCGAGCATCATTATTAGAACTCCTTTCAAGCGGTCCAAATTAAACTGCTTTAAACCAACAATTCCATGAGAATGAAGTGGAGACTTTGATGAAGATGCTCCCAACCTTGTTGGTAGTTTTGATTGAGAAGCAGGATTTGCCTCATTTTCTTTAGCATCTGCCTCGTCTTGTTCTTTCTGATATTTTGCAAGTTTTTCCTTGCTTAAACCATTTCCATCTCTCCCTTTCTTTTTAGGTGGGCCACTGCATATTCGAACCCCATTGCCTTTTAACCCAAGTAAATGTGCTTTAACCTGTGTGTATGATCCATTATACTCATTTTTACACTCACTGCAAACTCATTCCAGCGATCCCCCTCCTTGGATCTTCCCAACAGTAGTTACATATCTCCAAAGTGGTGACTTTGGATCGACTTTAGGGCCAGATTCAATTTCATGTTCCACTTCCTCTGCCTCACAAATGGTTGAACTTGAAGATGCCATGATTGATGATGATGATGTAAATGAAACTGCAAAATAAAATTGACATATATTATAAGATCTTAATTGTTAAATCAAAACTTTGTTTTATAAATTAAATATTTGAGCCACATGAGTAGTGTTCACTGTTAGACAAGTTTTGTTACTGTAACACTCATTATGTTACTGGTTATTAGTAATTTTGATGCCATTGAGAACTCAAAAAATTAGTTTTGTTGCATTATTTCCTTCAGCTTCATTGAAAACATTAGGGACCAACATTACCTAAACTAATATGGATTTTGAACTCTATCTATTGAAGAAGAAACAATTAATCTGAACTCTATTCGTTGACAGTTGAAATTTGAATATGTCAAGCATGTACTTTTGCTTTTGTTCTCACAGACGAGTTTCCAATTGTAATATTGTATAGGTCACTAGTATTGGTTATAACTTATTGCTCAAACACAAAACCTCAAAGGCATAACAAAATGAAAGCCTGTAACTTATAATGACTTTATATGTATACAGTGTATGCACTGTCGCACAGTGATACACACACATTCTCAATTTCTCAACTGTTGCTCACATAGGCCTACGACAACTAGGCCATCCTACTATTTACATATACATTTGATCACATATTAACCCTGTTAACAACTCTACATTGTAATTCACCAGGATTGAACAAAACTGAAAATGGGACGGATAATTATCACCAGAGGCAGAGGTACTTGGCAATATCGTAAACTGTCTTTATGTTTTGTCCAACAGATAGGTGTCTTTGTTGCAAATCAAATATTTGCTTGAGATGTCTACAGGTATGTCTTTGTGCTTAAATATGTAGTGGAGGTTACCACGATTACTCCTGGTCCATTTTCTCATTCTATGTAGGGATTGATTCACGTTCCCTATAGTAAGCTTACGTAAATAGTGGCAATTACTTTCATTTCTTTGTGCTTAAGGTAGCGAAAGCTAGTTAAAGAATTTGGCTTTTATTACAATGGCTCTCACTTAGCCATTTTCCATGAATTTTAGGAAAATGTTTCAAAAACCTTACTTGCACTGATTTAAAGGAAATGACATTATGATTATTACGCACTGCCTTAAATCAAAATGAGCCTTGACGCTTCCATTATGGCTCGAGCTCCCACAGTCACTGAGTGACACAGTCGGTTGGCGGGCTAAGGGCTCCAGACTCCAAAGTCCACAGTGCAGTTGCACACTAGTGACTACTCGCTTGCGAGTTGAGGGTTGAGGGCTCCACCTCCACAGTGCACACTCGCTCACAGTATGCTCCTCTCCACACTTGCTCACAGTCTGCTCCG
Source organism: Pinus taeda (assembly GCA_000404065.3). Taxonomy (NCBI): domain Eukaryota; kingdom Viridiplantae; phylum Streptophyta; class Pinopsida; order Pinales; family Pinaceae; genus Pinus; species Pinus taeda. The sequence goes on from APFE030781702.1 coordinate 27,545, forward strand.
CTCCACACTCGCTCACAGTGCTCACGTCTCAAAACAAAGGCAAATGGTCACTCGCGGCAAAGACAAATGGTCACTCAACACAGTCGCTCACAGCAAAGGCAAATGGCCGCTACACACTAACTTACCTCACACAGTCGCTTGCTGCAAAGGCAAATGGTCGCTCCACAGTCGAAGGCAAACGCAAACGGTTGCTCCATGGTCAAAGGAGAATGCAAATGATGGTTCCAAAATTCCAAATGACAAACGTCGCAAATGGTATAGGTAAAGGTTGAAAACCGGCTCATAAAAAAAGTTAAAACACAATGAAAATCGTGAAATCTGTTCCCAACGACCATTCATCGTGAAACATTTTTATGAACGGTGGATCCCCTTTCCAATACATTCTTGTTTTGGCCAAATTCATTTTGGTCAAACCTAAAACGTATTACAAATAATCAAAAATGGGTGTTTTTTTACGAAAAACGCCCTAAAAACATTTTCAGATTCCCATGTTTTGTTTTTTTCTATGGCATTCATCTCCTCATCCATAGCTTCTATCCATTTCTTATCTTTAATTGCATCCTCGGAATGAATAGGATCATCAACATGAAAAAACAAGGCAAATAAGGAATTCATTCCTTCATCATAAATATCACTTAGATTTCTAAACTTCTTACCTCTTTCATTTGGTGTGAAAGTGCTTGAAGACGCACTGAGGAGGAAAACTTGGTTATGGTTGGGATGTGGATTCTGTTGATAAATCTAGGGCATGAAGAGTAAAATGATTTCTCTGCTTGATAATTGCTTGTGATATACTTTTATTTCTTAGCTTATAGTCTTTTCTTCGTTATGTTATTATTGTGTTCTTTTCATCAAGACAATTACCAATATGCACAATAAGAGACAAGTGACACAGTATGTAGGCTTGTCAACCAAAGCCAAAACCTTTCACCTCTTGCAAGGAAAACCTGATCAAAATTCTTCTTCTAGATCTTCAATTGATGAGTACCAAGACCATGAAAAAGACCCTTGACTCTAGTATCCTCCCAAGAACCTTGTCACTAACCTTGATGCTCTGCCTCGACTTCCTTCTAAATCTTGAACAGCTCTCCTCGGCTTCCAGAGAAACTCGATCTCTATCCTTCACACTGATTTTTCTCGACTTCCTCTAGAGAATCTCGATCTCTTGACTTCACACTGCTCTTCTCGACTATCTCTTGAGAATCTCGATCTCTAGATCATAAACCCTAGTTTCTATACTGCTTCTCTTCGGCCTCCTTCTATGCAACAATAAGTTCTCCTACGATCTTCTCTTGATGCCTTTGGTCCTTCTTTTATACCCAAAACGAGTACCCCAGAAGAATACTTTCTTCGATGACCCCAAAAGAAACCTTCCTTCACTATACCTTGAAAAATCTCTCCTTCGCTATACCTAGAAGAATCCTTTCTTCGATATCCCTAGAAGAAACCTTACTTCGCTATATCTTCTTCGCATTTCTATTGCTAGGTTCTTCTTTTCACTTCTTCTTGATCGAATGCTTGTCGACTTGTTTTTATCTAAGTGAGGCCGAGTGTGGCTACTTATACACCTCATCTCACGTCCCTTAGGCTGACATGATCTCAAGTAGGTAGGCCAACTTCTAGCAAGTTTTTCCATCGTTGTAGGACAACTTGAAGAATATAAGTGACAAGGTCTTGGAGGATACTTTACATATACAAGTTTGACCTTTTAGAATGTGTAACATGACTTCATTACATGACAATGACTTTATCATTTTATGACTAGATGAAAAATAATTCCTCAAGACTCTCAATGGGAGTCTTGACTCAAAAACGAAATCTCTTGCTCATGAAACCCATGAAGCAAGCAATACAATAATTTTATTTTTCTTATTTACATCTCATTACATAAAATCATAATTACATGTCATTATGAAGACCGAACCTAGTTACACTTTTCAACACTCCCTCTTAACTAGGGAGGTATTCATAATGGTACTTGGACATTCTCAATCTAAAGAATTTCTCATAAGAAAAAAATTCAGATTGGTAACTTATTTGTATAGCATCATATCAACCAACATTGTCACATAGCAAGGCCTTGACTAACAGTGCCATCTCTTCACAAGATCTGAGCTCAATGCTGGCGAGACCAATGATTTATAGACACTCTCATCATTGTCTTTCTTGAAGCATCCCCTACCAGGGTACTCAGGGTGTGTTCCATGAGGATTATTCTTATCTTGGACTCCCCAGTCCTCAAAGAATATCGGTCCTCCATGAATACTCTTTTATTGAATGCCCTATCTCATCCTCAAAGAGCATCAGATGCCAAATAATTACCCATTCCTCCATTCTGTCTTCCCAGGTGAAGACCATAATGATGTGTCTATCTCTCCCTCTCAAATAGGGAGGACATATTCCAATAACGGAATGTACTCATTCATCCAAAAGGAATGTACCTAAGCTCCCTCTTAGCCTAGGAATTTCCAAGTTTCTTCCAAGTAAGAAACTTCTTTTCAGGCTCCCTCTTAACTAGGGACCTACAGTAGCTCCTCATGTGGAGATCATGGAACAACCAGTTGCGTGAAGAGCTCCTCCCTTTTATGTCATGAATTTATTCTTCGTCATGGAGTCTTCATCTTTTTGGACTTTTTCATAGTGCACAAACAATCCACCACTTTTGTTCATGAGTCAGTCATGTCCTCATTTCTTTCATCAGAAAGTGATTCATCAGTTTTTCCATCTGGCTTTGCTTCATGTCATGCTGCTTTCTTCATGCCATATTTTCTGGAAGGATCTTACATCCTTCTATATCATTTTCCTGGAAGTCATCCACAGATCTTCCCTTTGGCAGTCCTACATAAACCTATCCAGATATTAGTTCAAAAATACGAAATCAACACTTAAATCAAAATTGCCTTTGTGATGGTCTCTTATCATGACATCTTCCTATAGGTATCAGCGTCCTGCATACATGTTGACACATCTCCCAAAAATATCCATTGTCAAGGGTCTCTATCTTTTTCCGACTTCCATCAAAGTCTTCATATCTTTTCGAGAGATATTCTAGTCAAATCTTCTTGGTCTCAAATGTTGAATGCCTTTTGCCATTGTTGCATATCTCATGATCACTTCCTCCTTTTTCCTCACACACTTCATTCCCAGGAGCTTCCCATCAAAGATCCTCAAATGTAGTTAGCTCCTTCATGCTTCATATGAGAACATATTATGTTGATTTCATCTAGTGTGACCTATGCCTCTCTGCAACTTCTAGAGGAGGAGACCCTCATTTTCTTTGATCATGTTTCCCAGGATGGAAATATTGATCCATATTACCTGTAACATATGACATGACTTTCATAATAACCTATGTAAGCATACATACCTCGTCTTTCTTTTGGGTCATCCAGACTTCCTGTAGCAGCTTCATTTGAACAAAAGGGTTTTAGACCTACTTCATTGTTATGTTATCATACCATTATCCCTTGAATCCCACAAGTTGGAATTCTTAATGAAACATTTGCTTCCTTTCTAGATAGGTGAATCCTTTGATAAGGACTCCATCAGAGAAACCTGAGGATCTTTCATATCCTCACCCAGCAGATGTTGCCTTATTGACTATTGTATGATGATCCCAGTCGATGATGACCTCTACATCTTTCCATAATTATCATTTGAGACTTCAATGAGGTTTCCATGAGCTCTTATTCTTTGTAATCAATAGAATTTTATTCCAAAGATTCTTTCTGCTTCCCATGTCAAGAGATCTTACTTCTAATACTTCTATCATGATGTTATTTTCTAATCTAATGCATCCTATCTTATTTACACTTCTTCCTATCTATAAATTACAAGTGAAAAGTACTTTCTAGTGAAGAAGATCATCTTAGTCATAGTAGAGATCTTTTACTTCTTCCTTCTTAAGCTTTTGTGTCTCAGGTTCTTTCACTTACTCAGTAATATGGGCTTCTTCCCTATCTCTCTTGTCCTTATTATGTTTAGGACAATCTCTTCTATAGTGCCCAAGTTCCTGACATCCATAACATCTTACCTTAGCCATGTTCTTCCTGTTATTTTGAGGACCAAATTTTCCAAATTTCCCTTTTCTTCTTGCCATAGCAGCATATGCTTGATTCTCCTCATTTGGTCCAACATCAACCTTTGCCTTCAGTCTAGTTTCTTCAACCTTACAGAGTGACCATAGATCTTGAAATGGAGTAGTCCCTTTCTTCCCATATAAACTTGAAGTGAAGTTACCCCATTTTTCCGGTAGTGCATTCAGTACCACTATGGTCATCTCTCTATCAAAAATCACTTCTCCTAGCTCTTGTAGTTGATCTCGAATTTCTGATATCCTTATGAATTATGAGGCTATTCCATCTTCCTTGGACATCTTTAGTTTGTAGAGTTCTTGCCTTAATGAGATTACTTCTCCTGCAGTACTTACAGAAAACAACTCTACCAATTTGTCATATATAGCTTTCACAGTCTCCAACTTTGATACATATGGGATTAGAGAGTCATTTATAGATTCTATGAGAATCCTTTGGGATCTCACTTCTCCCTTCATGAATCTAGCATGTGCTTGAGTATATTCCTTTGGAGGTTGGGTTATTGACCCCCTGATGTGATCCATGACCTCATTTTCAATAAGATTTAAGTCTGTCCTTTTCTTCCATGCAAGGTAATTTGCAACCCCAACCAATTTATTACTTTCCTTGCAAAAAGACATTTTGTTATTATCAGATATAGTCATAGAATTACTTGAGAAATTGATGCTTGCTTCCTCCTTAATCTTGATGTTGATAGAGGATTTTCTTCTTGAGTGATTGATGAGAGAGAGCTCGATTCACGATCCTTCTTGAATGTTTTAGTCTTCCTTCTTTCTTGAAGATGGTTGAAAGATTCTTCTTGGTGTAGATTTCTTCAATCTAGGGTTTTGAAGATCTTGACCTTGGTAGCCCTTGAATCTGCTACAATCCTTCTTGAAGGCTTGATGTCTTCTATGTGAACTATTTTGCTATCTGTCTAATGATTCATTCATATGTATATGCTCATGTGCCTTTACTAGATTACTATTATTACTCTTCTTTTAAAGGCTCACTTTTTCTTTACCTTTCGGTAGAAGAACCTTGATACAGTCTGCAATTGAACATTTCATAAGGCATACTCACCTGTTCATCTGAAAGTACTTATGCACTAGTCTCTTGTGTTGAACATTGTGGCCAATGGAAATCTATAAGAATATATAGCAGTTGGGCCTTATTTCCAGATGGTATCCCACACCGAACGACGTGAAGTATGATTGGGACATTTAATTGGGGAGACCCCTTAGTTGACGGATTTCTAGCACCGTCAATAGTTGGATATACTCACATTGAAATCCATAATCCACCATTAGATTCTTTTAAGTCATGGAGACCTCTACAAAATTTGGAACCTATATAGGTTCTACCCAAATTCAACCTAGATCTTAATGGGAATTCTACCTAGCTTTGCTCTAAACAAGCCTTATCAATCTTGTTTATTCTCCTTATAGCCACTCACATAGATGGACTTGCTTCTATCAAGGATTATGCATAGATTTAGTTAATCTCAATAAATCCAACATTCACCAACTCAATTGTATTCAAAAACCACATAGAAATACAAAGAATTACACCCATAAATATGGTGAATTTTCCTTTTCATTCATAATGAAACCGTACATGCATAACACAAACCCTTATACACACTCTTGCGATGGCATGGTCTATCTTTCTCTAGTTCATAGTCTTCTTCTTGACACCTACCTTCTCTTTTCTTTGCTAGTAGGCTTACAATAGTTAGAATTTTTAGAAACATCATAGATTTTCTTAGATTTTAAAACTACTCCATAAATCACTCATGATTTTCAAGGCAGACTTTTTTTTCCTTACTGAAAAGAAAAAAAAAAATTGAATAAATAAAAATAAATTAAATTAAAAATAAAAATAAAATAAAATCTTGTCCATATATTTTTTTTAACTATGATTCATACTTTCTATAATAATTAACGAAACTACTATTGCTTACAAATAAGGAATTAGAATTCCTTTTCATTATTGAAACACCCTTTGGAGCTTTTTCTTCCAAAACTTAATGGCTTGGAAGCTCTAATGCTCCTGCATCAAACAAACTAATTGTCCATCTCCATTTTCTATGCCTTTGGAACATAATTATCCCAGCATATCATCAATTATTTCATGAAATTGTTCTTTACCTTTATGGATATAGCCTCATAATATTTTACAAGGCCCACATACCTAATAGATCATTCATAACATATGTAATTGGGCTCATGAATCTCTCCCTTCCCCCTCTCTTGGCTTCTATACACACAATAAGAAGAAATTCTCAAATGAGTACTAGTTAACATTAATAAAAATAGAATTCTAAATCTTGTAGTTAGTATTTCAATAATAACTATAATTGTTATAGAATAATGCATTTCTTTATAAGTAAAGTGCCAATGGTCCATAATGATTTATAAAAGAAGTGGCAAACTAGTGTTCCATAATCATTTAGAATATTGTGCATTAGTATTCTCATAGGGGCTTCACCGGGGGAGAAATACCATAGCACGTGGGTTCATATTGGGGGATATATATTGTGGGATTCATTTATTATATGTTTTATTGATGAAACATTAGAAAATGGACGCATCTCATGCACTCATTTATGCTAAAGTGTTAATATTTTTATTAGGGTTAATAATGCATGGTTTTTATATGGAAGGTATCCTTGATGCATGGACATATCAAATGGTTCACTAAACATTTCTAGTTATACCGCTAGTGCTACGAGCACTACTACTGGTAACACCAATATTGGTGCCAACTACTTCCTAACCACTGCCCTCAACAAAGTATTATCTAAAGGCATCACAATTTCCCTCAACATGATCATATATTAATGCATCATTTGTACTCTAGTAGTAATGCTAAACTCAACACCATAACTTGGAAACAAGTATACACCTTCTTGTCAATCACACAATCTTAAGTTCTACTACCCTATGCAACTCACAATTCCCTAGGCACCCAACAATATCTCAAAAATTATTGACATGTCTCATATAACCTCCATGAGAATTAACCAATAGTTGCAGTGCCTTGAACTAAAATTGATCAAGTAGCTACCCTAATTCAATATTGATTGATAGAGACCATAACATATTTACCACTTCCATTCTAGGCATAGATATCATCTAACTTATTATCTCGATCTTTTGGGACAAGAAATGGCACATCCTTTACTTAGGGAACATTGGTAAAGTAATCAACCACATTAATTAGCCAATTTACACAGATTATTATTAAAAATATCATGAACATTAAACATGGTAAAAATAAATTATCGTAACTAAAACTTTCTTTCTTGTAGTTACCTCTCTCAATAGTTGACTCATCATAAGGAAATAACAGGTTCTCAACCACACACCAACCCATGTATACATAATGATATCACAATATGCATACCCCAAGCATGGATATGCATAGTTATTTATGGATAACCATGGACACAAATGTATGTGAGTTAAGTGGATGGAAATAGCACACAAAATATATGACATAACTCCTATACATATCGGAATATAACATTATTTCCACCTTAAAATAATAAGCTAGGTGGAATGCATAAAAATCATCTAAAAGGTACCTAACTTCACCTATGAAAAAATGTATTAAATAATGGTGTAATGATTGTAATAGAGAATCTTGAAACCTGTGTTTTGTCCATAATTGACGAAAATGGAAAATGACGTTAGGCTTATATTAGGATCTTTTACCCTTAATGATAAATTCGGTGAATGTTTAGCTCACCCCCCTCACCCAAAAGTCTCTTGCATCAATGGATGCAAAATTAACATACTTAAATACACGTGTCAGTTCCATATCCATGGGAGCATGATTAGGAACATTACAAAATTTGGGATAATGAATTCCCCGACTAGAGATAAGTTAGTAATGAAACATGCATCATGCTCTATTGTGGAAAATCAATTGTAAATCTCCACCTTCAATGCCTTTGGAACATAATCCCGACATTGCAACAATTATCTCATGAAGTTGTTCTTCTCCTCCAAGGATCTATCCTTCTCATAATATTTTAGGAGGCCAACATCACTAGGGGAGAATGAATAACATATTTAATTGGGCTCATTACTATCTCCTTTCCCTCTCTCTTGATTCCCACACACAACAACAAAAAATTCTCAAATGAATGTTGGTTGACTTTAAAAAATATATAATTGTAAATATAGTAGTTATTAACACAATAATACATATAATTGATCTAGAATAGTGCATTTCTTTATAGGAAAAGCATTACTGGTCCATAATGATTAAAAAAATAAATGGCACACTAGTGTTCCATAATCATTTTGATAGAATATCGTGCATCAATGCTCTCAAAATAAATAGGTGTACCAATGCTCTTGTTCTAATTAAAAGCACTAATATAATTCATAACTATGAAATCAACACACTTATTTTGTTTCCCATGGATTTATCGTGGTCATAAAGCTCCATGTATAAGAATAGCGTGAATGGGAATAATGGTTAGGAACATGTGCTTCCTAGTAAGAGATGATAGGTTCAAATCTAGAGAGGGCTAGAGTATGTACACCTCCATAGAGTTTAGCAGTCAAATTCTTGCATGGAGGTGGGTCCCTTGTTCCATAAACATGGGGGGTCCGATACACCAATTTGATGTTTGGCTTGCTTGTGACATTAAAATTAAATTATTATAATTGTATAAATGAGTACTACCAATGTGAGGAGTGTTCAAATGGCATTGAAATTAGTAACAATGAACATGTTGCATCCTCATTTAAAAAAAGCATTTCCCTATGTTCTAGATAGATCATGGGTTATAAGTCATTGGAATCCTTTGTCATATGTTTTCCATCAATAATAAGTGATGAACTACAGGAAAATGAATGTGTCTCATGCACCCATTTATGCTAAAGTATTCATATTTTTAGTAGGATTAATGATATATGGTTTATATATGGAAGATATTGTTGATGCATGGATAGGTTTGTGGAATATTTATACTTATACCATCTTCTTGATTTTCCTTTAATCCTATAAAGGTGAGTAAATTCTTTGCGTTTGATAAATAGAGGCCTGGTTGAAAATGGGGTCATATGAGTTATAACCACCAAATAATAGGAATATAGATCTATCACAAACATATCGTCATTCGAATTTTCATTTCACGTGTTGCATGGGAAATTATTGGTGTTAATGTTTAGGAAATTTTGAATTATTTTTTCAGTTCATGCTTGTATATATCCATACTTCTGACTTTATATTTCCTTGCAATAATGTTAATGGGTTCTATACATCCTACTTCCATGGGAACCTTTTGTTACGCAAATTTTTGTCATATGTAGAAAAATAGATTATTTAATATCATTTTTCGGTGTCCATACCTTTTGTTACTCATTTTTTTGTCATATAAAGAAAAATAAATGATTTTTTATTCATAATATCCTCTTTTGGTGGCCATACGCTACTTGTTAAAATAAATCATCTTTTATTCATAATATCCTTTTTCGGTGGCCATACCTTTTGTTACTCAATTTTTTGTCATATAAAGAAAAATAAAGGATTTTTTATTCATAATATCCTTTTTCGGTGGACATATGCCACTTGTTTATAGGTATTTAAGTGGACCGTATTGCATATAAAAATTTATGGTGGCTCAAGGTTATTATACTTATTTCAAAGGTTCCAAACTATTCGAAGTGAAATAGATCATTTTGAAGACTTCCCATCCTCCCCGAACATTTATTTAAATTTAGCCATTCTGGGCAATGTATGAAGAACTTCCAATTAGATCAAATCATTTTGAACCTTCGTTGGTCCTTACATATCACAAATTCTAAAAGAGGGGACATGGCACTCAAACTAAACTATTTTTTTCCATTCCAACCTCTCTTTATGTTATTGATACTTAGCCACTTCCATGAGCATTTAGAGTATTCAAATTTTATTGGGAATGTTTGTAGGTTTATATTCCCATCATGTAACTAATCTAATCATCTTCAAAAACTTCATACTTTGCTCATTTTTTAATCTTCTTGGAATGAGTTGGAATGACTTGAGTGGTGGGTTTTTCTTTCCATGAGATGCCCTATGATATCCTACCACATTCCCTGGTCAAAATTTAATCCACATATCCTTAAAAGTCCTACACAATGATAAGAACTACTAGAACCCTTATCATTCTCATGTCATCCCCCATGTATTAATGCATTTTCATTAAGATATATTTTACTTATCAAGTCCATCACATTGTTTTGCAATGATTATCATTCCTTGCACATTTATGACTCACTTTCCTATATCATATGAATTCGTTGTTGCTTCATCTAATGCTTACTTTTTGTTAACTCTACCATTACCACCTTTTCACTAATTCATATTCTTGACTTCCTCTCTCTTTCATGAAATTCTCTATATCAATGGTCATATCAAGTGCTCCTCTTCTCTATTGTGGCATCTACAACTTTCAAACCAACATTACAAGTGGATGGGGTTTGTACACCATTTCATTTAGTGGTCACGTACAAGAAGGAAAGTACAAATAAGTTGGTCGACATGCTTTTAAGGCCACCCACATCAAATATCGTAACTTTGGGAACTCTGATGCACATGAATCCATTCACCCATGATGCATACAGAGAGAATATTCAGACCATGTCGACTTCAAGTAGGTGTTTTGACAGTTGAAAAGATAAAGTCATGTGTACGATGGTGACAACACCATTGACTACCATCTCCAGGATGGGTTATTATATAGGTTCGATAAGTTATGTGTTCCTAAAGGTGAGCGATTGCAGTGGATTAGAGAGGCTCACACCTCCAAGGTTGCAAGGCACTTTGTTGTAGGGAAGATAGTGGCCAACTTGTAGAGGTATGTGTATTAGCATAAGATGCAATAACACATAGTTAGGTTCATAAGAGGATGCGTTCTTTATTGTATTAGAAAGCCTAGTAACAAGAAACAAGGTCTATATCATCCCTTACCTATACCCACACATCCTTGGGAAAACATTTCCATGCTCTTTGTGGGAGGTTTACCCACAACTAGGAAGGGACATGACTTCATGTTTGTGATAGTTGGTAGGTTCAACGGACGTGTTATGATACCTTTTAGAAACGCCATAAGTGGGAAAGAAGCAACAAACTTGTTCTTTGGATAAGGGATGGGTGCACTTTGGTATACTAAGGAGCATCATTTCAAGTAAGGACATAACATTTTAGTGCATTTTGGACTACATTGTGGGAGATGATTGAGACGGATTTAAAGAGGTATATAACATTCCATCCAAAGATAGATGGGAAGACATAAGTATTCAACAAGACTTGGTGTAACTTTTGAGGGGTTACAATTAGAAGCATCTGAAGACTTGGGATGAAATCTAGTACATATACATAACTATTATAAAAGAGTAGTCCACACTTCTACTAGTAAGTCCCCATTAGAAACTTCTCTTGGATATTTTCCACCTTCATTTTTGTATATTGCATATCAACAACGAAGGATGGGGGAGGATCTTACAGGGGATGCCTTGAGGGTCGGAAAAATTGTTGAGAATATTAGGTAGATCCATATTTAGGTAAAGGAGACACTACACAAATCACAAGAAAAATATAAGGCTAGGCATGATCAACACAGAACAATGAAGGCGTTCAAGGTGGGAAACAGAGTATGGTTACAATTGAATAAGGAGAGGCTACAGGGTCATGGTAAGAAAATCAAGGCTCTAAGGTATGGTTCCGTTGAGATATTGGAAAAGGTGACAGATAATGCCTATATAATTAATATACATCCATACATGCACATTTATTCAGTTGTAAATGTAGAGAATCTGAAACTCTATGAGCCTTCCCAAGGTAGACCAGGAAGAGGACCAAGTCATATCTTTTGTAGAGGATTTGGAACTAGATGCTCAAACATAGTGGAAGAGGATACAAGTTTGCAAAAGAGATGCATAAATACCAGACAAGGGAACATGACCTTTGGCAGATTGGGTTGAAAGGACAACTTCTAGGAAAGATTAAATGGTACACTTGAGAGAAGGTGGAGAAACAAATTCCCCACCTCATTTAGTAGAAGCTTTTGGGGACCAAAATCCTCCCAAAATAGGGAGACGTGATCCAGGTTGAATCATTATATTATTTTTCATCCATCTGATGCTTTTAGAGTGGAAAAGGTGGAGGCATAAACTCATAAGACCATTTTACTAGCGGACCCAATTTGGAAAATTGGGGTCTAAAAACATTACGGGAGCATTTTGAGGCATCAAATGGCATTTTTTGGGAAATAATTTTTTTTTCCTATGCGACACTTTCTTTTTTTCCTATTCTACACTCAAGACCTTTCCAACAACACAATAATTGTCTCAATCAAAATCCATATGCAAAATTTATGCCACTCAGAAGTTGACCTGCCTGTTTTTTCCACCATAATTGGAGAGGATGCCATGTCGGCCCCCATTATTCATGTAAAAGGGGTTATCCATATCACGATGAAGAATACTTTAGAGGAGTCCATATTTGTAGCTCTAGTTAAGAGTTGAAGGAGTCAAACCTAACCACTAGTAGACTATCAAGATGTGTTATAATCGGGCCAATAGGAGGAAAAAGGGCTCTGGTCTTTTCAAGTACATCTCGTTCCATAGATGACCAAAGTAGTCGAGAGGGATAGGAGAGTGAACACGGAGAGGATTTGTGCATCGTAGTAGTCCACAAGCCATAGTCCTTACTTATTTGTACTTCCAACCATTTTTTATTTTGAGAAAGAGAGGAGAGGGGCCTCACCTTCCAATTGGGTTTTCTCCCGAAAGCATTTCCTAGGATATATCTTGAGTCAATTAAGGTTTGTGAAACTTTATATCGATGTGTTCTCTATTCTCTGCATAATTATAATTTCCATGCATACACAATAAACAATACTTTACATATCCATAAGCTAAAGAGGGATAAAGTCTTATAGTGTAGATTTATTATTTTTAAGTATAATTTATTATATTTGCTGTGACGAATTGTCGAGTATGGAAATTTATGGATCACTACAAAACACAAAACCGCATAACATATAAACCACATAACATATATGATCTCATATTTGAATAAATAAAATTAACAAATTAAATGAGATATATTTTGTTTTCTCTAAGGCAATGATAGTGGTTAAGGTTTTATTGTTTAAAATCTACTCAATTTAAATGAGAAACTAAGAAAATATGAACTCTTTTGGATCTTATCTGAATAAGAGGTGATATGAGATTCCATCTTGGAAATGGTATAATTATTACTTGTAAGATTTACAAGTACATTATGTCAAAATGAAAGAGTTATGCTACAAATCTAAATAGTAAACAAATATTCCATGCTATCCCAAAAGAAGATTTTGTCCTCTCTACAATTTCATGTTGAAGTAAAGTAATAAAACAATACAAAGAGACAATAGTGGTAGAACAAAGCTAAATGTACATTTGGTGTCCGATATGAAGTATGTAATATAGTAGAAGTTAAATGGTGTATCGTAGGTGATTGTTTTGTTAAACATATAGTGTTATAGTATTGTCTACTAAGCCACAATGATGAAAAGAATGTTATAGCATTGTCTATTAAGCTCCCATGATGAAAAGAGAGTTTACATATGAACATTTTTGTTTCTTGTGGTTTATAGAAGCTGGTTTCCCTAGGTTGGTAAGTCAATATTTGTTTTCCAGTTAGTTATGTCAAATGTGTCATTTAAGGGACTATTCACCCTCGTTTTTTGTCACTCTAGAATGGATGACATTTACCATCATTATTTGGAAATCCCCTACTAGTTATACTTATCCACCTACCTTCCTATTTCTAACCATGATTTCCTCTCCATGTGATACTTTCTTGTCTTTGTCGATTGTGCACGAGACTCTATTTTTGAGAGATTATAAATGATTGATATAATATGTAATTTTAAGTGTAACCAAGGTTTAATTCTTGAACATTAATCAAAATCTCATACATATTCTACTACCCACAACATAATCATTTAACGTAAATACATAGAACAAGAACTTTAAAAGACTCACTCATCATCTGTAACCTTGGTAATTCTCCTATTCTCATAATTGAAGGATGGACATTGACAACTATATCCACCAAGGTCATTGGATTAAATAGAATATTCCACAACATGCAATTTCTTCATGTTTGGTTAAATTAGTCATCTAAGTTCAACTTCTACCTTTGAGCAACTAACTAGATGACACATAACTTCTTGGGTTTCCCCAATAATTTCAATATAAATGTCCATTTACAACATCAAATGTTGATTTTGCATCCATGATTATATCAATGATTAACCCAAGCCCTTTGAGACTTTCACCATGTTTTTATTTTATTCTTTAATGTGGTTTTTAAGACTTGCATCATATTTTAAATGTGGGTGATATTGAATGTGATCCCAATATTTGCAAATTACTTTCAATTAATTCATCTCAAGTGTGTGGAGACTCTTGAACAATCTAAACTACATGGAAATATATCTTTGGTAAATGTACAATCCACAAGCACATCCTCGTTAAAATAGAATGAGATTGAACCATGGGAATCTGGCTTAACAAAAGTAAACTAGAGTACTTTAAATTGTACATTTCTGAAATGACAATATTTTTTGATAATTCCGTTAGGGATACATAGATGTCGATAGAGAAAGTTTTATATTTTCCCTATAAATGATAATATAAATTTTCTACATACTAGAAGACAATGACTTTAAAATGATGTAGATTTGTTTCTTTGTGGCATTAGGATTAGTTGATGAAGTTTGGATTCTATCTTCTGTGGGAGAGTTAAAGGTATTAAATTATATTTAATTGGAGAAGAATCATTTGACAATCACATCAATACAAATGAATTTGAGTGCAAGCATAATTTTTTATGTCAATTCAAACTCGAGGTATTAGATCATTGTCATTGAATGTTTCTAAGTAACATGATTGTGTTTGCAGCTTGTATGACCATTGCAAACACCTTGCTTGTTTTTTGTGCCCTCTAGCCTACTGAACACATTTCGCCCATTTTTTTGCACTCTCCAATTGAGTTGCAATAGTTACCCATGAAAATACCCCATCACGGAGCAATCGCCCTTAATTCCCTTTTAATTCAATATTCCTCCCTCTATACATCCATCTTTTATGATTAACTTGTTAGAATCTTATTTTTTGAGGCGCTAGACATCACTACAATTTGTGAATGAATAAATAATAAAAAAATGGAGTTGTTGAAAAGATACTTTATTGATTGTCCTTGATTGTTAATTCATCATCCAAAATAAACAACTCTAATATTTAAGCATTACAATCACAATAAACAACTCTCATATTTAAGCATTATAATCACAAAAACAATTTGAACTTTTCTTTCCGGTGCTTAGCTCTCATATTTAAGCATTATAATTAGCAAAACAATTTGGAGTTTTCTTTCCCATGCTTAGAGATTATGCTAGCATGATAATCACAATAAACAACTCTCACATTTAAGCATTATAATCACAAAAACAATTTGAAGTTTTCTTTCCCACGCCTAGCTCTCATATTTAAGCATTATAATCACCAAAACAATTTGAAGTTTTCTTTCCCATGCTTAGCTCTCATATTTAAGCATTATAATCACAAAAACAATTTGGGGTTTTCTTTCCCATGCTTAGAGATTATGCTAGCATTATAATCACAATAAAAAAACTCTCATATTTAAGCATTATAATTACAAAAACAATTTGGTGTTTGCTTTCCCATGCTTAGAGATTATGCTAGCATTATAATCACAATAAACAACTCTCATATTTAAGCATTATAATCACAAAAACAACTTGAAGTTTTCTTTCCCATGCTTAGCTCTCATATTTAAGCATTATAATCACAAAAACAATTTGGCGTTTTCTTTCCCATGCTTAGAGATTATGCTAGCATTATAATCACAATAAAAAACTCTCATATTTAAGCATTATAATTACAAAAACAATTTGAAGTTTTCTTTCCCATGCTTAGCTCTCATATTTAAGCATTATAATTACAAAAACAATTTGGCTTTTTTTTTCATGCTTAGAGATTATCCAAGAATTTTATTTTAGTAATTTCATCTTATATTTCTTTATAAAAAATCATATATTCAAATTAGTAAAGGTAAAATATATACCTTAGTAAAATAATTTTTTAAACCCTACACACTTTTGGTGACATTAATAATCCAATAGTTTAAAAACTAACCCCTATCCTACAAACAAGGAATCTCATGGGCCACCAAAAATTGATGGATATCCTACAAACAAGGAATCTCACCGATTACCGATTACCAATTTAATAGATGTCTTATTATTATTATTAATTAATTCCGATTTACATTATTATTATTAATTAATACGAATTTAGGAAACATAAATATATAAGCTTTCCTTCTCTCTTCGGGCAATATACGCAGTGAAATGTGATTATGATGTCTGTACATAGTCAGACACCAAACCACCCTTAGTATAGTCTCGCTGCTGCCCTCCTCGGCGTAGTGCATGTAACTGGGATACACCAATCTCTTTTTTTCTCTCGATTATATTTTTCGCATTTCTTCTCAACTGAGCACATCGTCATTGGTAGCGAAGAATATCGTTTGTTGTTGTTGGATTGCAGGGTGCTGCTCGTACTGGTGGTGATTTCAAGATGTCGAGCAGCAAGTTGACGTTGGGGATGAGTGTGGAGGTGCGGAGTAACGAGTCCAGGTATTCGGGTGCTTGGCTGCAGGGAGTGATAGTGGCCATCTATGTGCCACCTGGGCGAGCGCATCGTTACAAGATAAGCTACCAACAAGAATTTCAATTCCTCATGGACAACGGGCAACGCTTGACAGAAGATGATGTGTCATATACCCAAGTCAGACCCATTCCTCCCCTCTTGTCAGAAACACGCTCTTACTCCGTTGGGGATATTGTTGAAGTTTACGACGATCATTGCTGGTGGTGGGGCTCCGTCATTAAAGTGTTTCATGCTGTCGAGTGTTTCTTAATTCATAATCCTCAAAACCGCTGCTACAGCAAATTTCCTCTCTCCAAACTACGCCATCCTCTACAATGGTCCAAAGGAAGTTGGTCGCTGTTGAACTCAAAGGTGACACCTTTATTGCGATTATATTTTCATTTTTTTCAATTTTTCTATAATCATTTCTTCGGTCATGAACTCCATGCGATATAGAGTTCTCATTAGAATCAATAATTTGTTTATAGCCCAGTTCTGCAGTTAATTAATGGATTGTTCTCATTAGAATCAGTAATTTGTTTATAGCCAAATTCTACGGTTAATTAATGGATTTTTATATTTCCGTTCACTTTTAATTGTTTCCAATAGAAAGAGGATGATTAGAAGTGTTTGAGTAATCCCGAATTATTAGAATTCTTTGTAAACTAGGGTTCAAACTACGATTTCATGATTATTATGTACCTCCCAGGTTAAATAGGTTAACGTCCTCCTTAAGTTTCAAGAGATTCTTGTTTCAGTTGAACTAGGGCTTTAAAAAATGATGAGGATATTGTGCGTTTAATCAAACTCGGCATTGAACTTTGAAATATATTCTTGTTTCAAGTTGAACTAGGGCTTAAATGATGAGGATATTGTGCGCTTAATCAAACTCGGCATTGATTTATTGCATGAACTTGGCATTGATTTATCCATTAATGAGCTTTTGTTTCCAATAATTTTTTCCAGTTTAATTATGTAATACATTTTCTTTACAGTCGAATTCTGTTAAATTCTGTTAGAATATAAGAACGATATTGTCCATTCTCACAAATTTGAAACTCAGTTGCATCTGTGTACACAATGGGCATCAAGCATACAAGTATGGTTGATTATGCTTACTACGTTGGAGATGGGTTCATACTTTCACATCCCTGCCCTGTGTATAAGCATTAATCCTTGCCTTGTAAGTTGAATGTAATTCACTTCAACTACTTGTGCAGTGCAGTGTAGGAGAGATGGATGATTAATTCCAAAATTTAACCCATTAAAAAGTTTTTCTTACTTTTACTAAATTCTCTCTCAGAACTTGTATTATTATGTTTCATAGTGAACTTAGGAGGACCTTCAGTCCCTCCATAATACAATGGCTAATGTATTCTTTCCTGTGTCGTGTAGCATTCAAGTGATGTCATCAATGATGGAAACTACTGTCCCGTGGCCAAAAATAGTGAGCAATCTTCTGTTGCATCATGTCCTGGGGATATGCAATCCCAAGAGCAGTCAGAAGAAGAAGTGAACACGCAGAAAAGACCATGTGGCTTGGTAGGAACGAGGGTACCACAGAAAACTCAAGAATGCTCAAATTTCCTTGATGCTAAGCGAGTTGTCAAAGATTCAAGAGGGTCCAAGTCTTTTGGAAATGGATTAAAGAATGTTGAAGCCCGTCCTATGAAAGGAGTCAAAAGACCGTATGTCCCTGATGACAGAAGACATGGAACATTCAATGGATTAAAGAATGTTGAAGCCCTGTCTCTGAGTCCTGCCCGTCCTTCGACACGAATCAAAAGACCGTGTGTCCGTGATGACAGAAGAGATGGAACATTCAGTGGCATTCAAAATGGAAAATGCGATAATGTCAAAAGGTTTACGCGTGGAGATTCGGCTGAAGCCATGGAGCAAACGATAAAAACACATGATATGGAGTTAGTGGCATATCGTTCTGTGTTAAAGGCCTTTTACGCTCAGAATCCAAGTTCCTTAAGCTTGGAATATCATTGTTTGCTGACCGACCTCCGCATTCAATTGGACATTACTAGCGATGAAAATACACGCGAGTTGAAAAGAGTCACTTCTCGGTCCTAATATCAGATGTTCATTACTAGCGATGAAAATACACGCGAGTTGAAAAGAGTCACTTAGTCATAATATCAGATGTTCGCATCTTGTAAAAATGCATTTTATGAGTATATCAACGTCAGGGAGCCAAAACATTCTCACGGCTACAGTCAAAAGCAGCTGACCTTTCAAACCATTGATTAATAATAAAGCTGAGTACATTCAGAAAATTGGACTCTGAATCTGAAGCCTTTGTTTGGCTACAGTCAAAGCAGCTGACATTTCAAACCATTGATTAATAATAAAGCTAAGTACATTCAGAAAATTGGACTCTGAATCTGAACCCTTTGTTTGGCTACAGTCAAGGCAGCTGACCTTTCAAACCATTGATTAATAATAAAGCTGAGTACATTCAGAAAATTGGACTCTGAATCTGAAGCCTTTGTTCGGTCTTTTATTTGACATGATTTGAAGATGTCCACGATTCAGTCGAATTTCTTCCTGTGGGGATGCACATTTTCGTGACAATGACTTTAAATATACCAAGAAAATTAATTTGGAAGTCAAGCTTAAGCAAGGGTTTAATTCACTCAATTGTGTATGAAAAGCTCTTTGTGTCATAATATATCATTCGAGAAGAGAATTCAAATTTATAAAGTTTATTAAAACTATTATATTGAAAATATAATTAATGCAGGAAGCGTATGACTTCATTTACATTGACACTGAACCCTATCAAACAAAGCTCAGTTTCTTTGGTCCACACACCTAATTACCTTTAAATTTATCATCCTTCCCATGAAGTATTCTCGCTGAAAAGTGTAAACAAAGAATGAGGTCCCATGTTCAGTTATTGGATGCCTAATTTGAATCCTTGGTCAGGATCCTTTCTTGACTCTGCAATTACTACTTATGTTTTCTACTTCTTGTTCTGTGTAATGGGAAGGGCCAGCCACAAACAGTCAAAAAAAATTCTTACATAATATCTTAAATAAATTTGAAGATCCCGATACAAAACAGTACATAGTTTAGGAAAACTAAACGCAGGTGGAGACCAATCTGTCTGCTGCAAGTTTAATAGGAGAATTAAGAGCACTTGGTTTGGAAGACTTTTGATGCTCTAACAACCAATCCGATTCTCTATATCCACCACTAGCTTTGTTGTCACAGCTGACAGCATTAAAAATTATTTTCTGGGTTCTTAAGTGTAATCTACATTTAAGTGATTTGGCTTGAGATTCCTATATTAATTTCATCACCCAGTTTCAAACTATATTGTATTAATTTCTCATGCAGTTGAAAGATTGTTACTTGATACTAGATAGTCTATACACAGCTGCTGGTGCACTTAAATCTTAACGCTTCTTCCTTTAAGAAGAATTTGTATATTTTGGATTGAAAATTGAGTTCAATATTGATGTTTGTGCTCTAAGGTATGTTCAATTACCACAGGTAGGTTGTATAATACTATTCCCATAAGTCACGTTGGTCTCGACAAGTTGGTTAAGCTAAGTCGCACTGAAACAGAGATGGGAACGGATACGAATAAGACAAATTTTCAAAAAATATGGATACGATACCGCAGGAAACCGTACACACATATATATATAACAAAATAAGAATTTCATATTACCATTCATCTTTTCAAATCTAGATTACATCACCAATTCAGCATAAACATTGTCATCATCATTAATGATTATTATAACATTCATGATTCAACATATCATCAGGGTTTTGTTTCAAATTTCAATCATCAACATATGACAAGTTACAATATCATCACCAAAATTAATAATAATGCATACTACATAGTACAAAGTACAAAATGAACTATGACCGAAAATCTACTAATCTTATTCATAATTCATATGGTTGTTCAAAATTTTAGAAGTTAAAACACAATCATAAATTACATTTACATATCATCAAATATGTCTTCATCCCCGTCACTAGGAAGTTCCACATCCTCTCTAGAAGTGGGAATATCGCTGCCATGTCCACTTGAAAATCCACATGTTGGTCACTCCGCATCAAACAAAGTCATATGAGACCTCACATTCAACGTCATATCCAAGTCAGGGAACTCTAGTTCCACATCCTATAATTTGGCAGCCCTAAATTTGTATTCCTCTCTCGTGTGAGAAGGCGAAGGTTTGAATGAACATGCACTAATTCCTCGGCCTTCTTAGAGCTCAATCTTTTTCACTTTATCGAATGGATGAAGCTTTCTGTACTTAAGTTCTTTTCTACTAAAGAAGAACTAGCAACATGTTAAAAGATCCTCATGGCCAATTTTTCGATATGTGGAAGTTCCCCACCATAGTAGTTCCACCATTCAATTGGACTCATTGCCCTCTTGTCCCGCATACAATCAATATCAGAACCTCAACCCTCTGATCCCACAAAATGAGCAAAAACTCTACACGGATCTGAAGCCCAATTTCAAGATCTACAAAAAGCTTTCTAAAAACCTTTTTAAATCCTTGTGAGACTTCTGGATCTTTGCTTGGTAAGGTTCTTTCTGGATCACATAGCAACTCTACAGCATAATATTTTGGATTCACTGCATAGGCCAAAAGGTGCAATGGGGTGGTCATCTTGTTCCAACTTTTGGTCAATATATCTTTTACTTCTCTATAAAAGAATTCATTTGGATCATTCTCTATGGCATTTATAGCCACCCTTATCTTTTCTATCATATAATCATTGTCCTCATACACCTCTCCTAAATTAGATACATTTGTGTCAAACACAACAAATCCACAATTGGCTTAGTAAATGCCAAGAGGTACTCCACCTTATCCCACCATTTATCATCAACAACCAATTTTTTCACTGCTTGTGCTCTATCAGGTTGGGATTGCCTCCATTTATTCCAAAGAGAAATGCATACTATTGATTATAATGCATCTTTCACCTGCATAAGCCTTGTTAAGACTATGATGTGAGAAGAAAATTGAACCTCGGCAACCTGCAGGTGTCAAATTGTCAATGTTTCAATAAATTAAAATTCATAATTTGATTAAATAACTATTATGATTCACGAATCATGACATTTGAGAATCCAATTTACATATTTGAATTTAGAGTCATAGAAATTAGAATTTATGAAATAAACTTTAAATTTTAGGTACCTTAAGGAGCTCCAACTTCGCAAATTCCATATAGATGCCTTGGGACATGTGCTGGTTTGTGATGAATGTTTGAATTCCTTTTGCCTCCTCAAAAATAACTTGAATCCACTCAATTTTCTTCCCCATCTTGCTCAACATGAGGTTCAATGAAGGTACAACACAAGGAGTCCAAAAGATGTGTTTAGATTTGCCTTCAATAATTAGCCTTGTTGCTCTACACACCGTTGCATTGTGAGTTATTACCTAGACAACATTTTTTGGCCCCACCAATTCAATTGCTTCAATCAAAATGTCAGCAATGAATTGAAAATCTTTCATTTGCCACATACAATCCACTGCCTTCAAAAACATTGGCCCCTTTGGGCTCTGAGCATTCACATTGATCAAAGGCCTATTCCTTTGATCTTTCTATCCATAAAAAATGATGGACACCCTTGAAATGCGCCATGAATTACGAATGGGGCTTAATTTAGCCTCCAAATCTAACTTTTCAGCACTCAACATTATGGTGCAGACCTTCTAATATCTAGGGATCTTGAACCCTTTTGGGGCTTCATTCACTGCTTTTATCATCTTTACCCAACAAGGAGATCACACAAAGTTAAAAGGAAGGCCATTTTCATAAATACATTGACCTATAGCTACAATTGTCGTCTCTCGAGCATCATTATTAGAACTCCTTTCAAGCGGTCCAAATTAAACTGCTTTAAACCAACAATTCCATGAGAATGAAGTGGAGACTTTGATGAAGATGCTCCCAACCTTGTTGGTATTTTTGATTGAGAAGCAGGATTTTCCTC
>APFE030781705.1:0-17209 GCA_000404065.3 Pinus taeda
GCTAATTTTTCTGGAAGAGGTATTGATCAATTTGAAGATTGCATTGGATATTTGTTCATAATAAAAATATATAGTTGTATGTACTTAACTATATGTTCAAGATTTTAGCTACAGAAACTACACAATTCTACAGTTGAACCACAATTCTGTAGCTATGTATTTAACTCAATGATCTATTTGTCAACAATGCATTCTAATAAGAAAATCATGATCAAAATTTATTGGTTTTGTCTAATGATGATGTTTTCAAGCATGATGGAGGAAAGAACAAGAACTATGAAGGCACTTTATCTGCAAGACCGATTGATGAATTTTAATTGAAGAAATTGTTTTCTTTTAGAAATTGGATTTACTATCACAATTGTGAAATTGGATTAACTAATTGAAATAAAAACATGTCATGAACCTGTCAATCATGAAAATTTTTCATATGTACCTAGAGAAATTGATCACTTCTCTTTGAACACACTTACATTTGTTGCAATGTTAGTGCCATGTTTATTTTCAGGTTCCAAGAAAATCGAAGAATTGAAGGAATCCAATTATGCATGTTTGGTTTTCTATGACCATTTTCAAGAAACATAAACCAACTGAATGCATTTCTATCATCCATAAATGCCATCACTTTTCCTCTCCAAACTCACAAGCTATCCAAGCATTTTTGCTAAGCATCGTCATCACCATTTTCCTTGCAAAGAGTCACATGTTTCCTTCACATTTTCTATTTACATTTTCCATAATTTCCATTCATAAAGACATTCAACTCGCTTACATGATGATTTGTCATTTTGCTTTCTGTTCGATTGTTTACCCTATTGTCATTTTCCTTTCCATTAAATAAACCTTGATCCACTACAAATTTTTTCATTCGTAGTCCTTCCAAAATAATCATTTCATACTCGTGTTAGACGATGGAGGATTCATTAAGGCCTCCCTTCTAACAAGTCTTGGCCTATCAACATCAACACATTATCTAGGTTCAAGGCTAGATTCCTTATTAATACCTCCAGACTTGTATACATCAATGACAAGTTCTCTCGCTAACAATCATGGGAATACATCAATGTCCCTTGATCGTTGGATCTTGAAAGTGGCTCGACATCAGCTCATCTATTTGCACTTTGAAAGATGTACTTAGGTACTTTGGAACTCGTTGACATTAATAGTGAGTTTGCCTCACATTGGTTAACGATATTCATTAATGGCTAGTAATCCAATGACATCTCTTCATGCTCGACAACAACACATTCATTCGCATGCCTAGAATTGTACCGTCGGGTTTTGTAGCAGGTGAAGACTATATCATTAAAAATTTTGTAGCAGATACAACAGATTTAGTAGAAATGATAAAGAATCCACTTTCACCACCTCATCCACTATTTATGTAACCAAGAAGCAGAGGAATTCTACATTCTATTCCATGATCCAGCAACAACTACAACTTCTCTACATATGCACAGTTTGTCCACATCCTAAGTAAGTAAATGTATGTTATTTTCTAGCTTTTAATCATAGAATTCCTTGAATACTGAAGTTATACTTTTTGGAAAATACTTCACCATATTTCCTTTCTCATTTGAAAAAAAAATGTAAACACATTTATTTGGGGGGAAGGGACATCCAATTATTATAACATCCATATCACTTCATTCCATTTCACTTCATTTCATCCTAACATACATGTCCTAATAAATTATGATTGCATTATATTTCAAAAGTTATGTGATTTGCAAATAAATGCTTAAGTGATGAGCATATTATATCGCTGATCTAAATATGCATTCTTAAATATGTTCAATGAATCTCGCAGCAACAAAAATAAACAAGGTATTGAAACTCAGGAACCAATACCAATTAAGATTTGGTTGTCACACAAGAACCAACCAAACATTTTACAATTCAATGTATGACAAGGAATACTTTTCGAAAAGAAATGAAATTGTCAAATGCAAAGTTTAAGGACATATGATATAAGCCAAGCTCATTCAAAAGTAAAACATGATTAAAAAATGCAGTAGATTGCATGAGGACATGCAATAATGTTAGTTGGGGGTATGTAGAGCCTCCAAAATGTATTCAAATTATCATCCACTTTCACCTTTATCACCACCATTTCACTCACATGTCACAACTCCATGAGCATATAACCTTTCATTAGCCTCCATTTTCATAATTATATGGGTTCCATTTGTGTTTTCCAAAAGTTAATGATTTCTAGTATTATAAGTGAATTAAATGGATAAAAGTTAGAAAAATGACATATATTTGCTAATACTTGAAAGTGGCTTGAGTTTCATGACATGTGCAGGTCATTTGGAAGCTGCCAAGGCACTATTATGTGGCCTCCAATGCTCAAATTGGAATTAACTTCAAGATATGGAAGAAGATTTATATAAAGGTCAACGAGGATATGTTTCTCATCATTACCTATTTGAGTTTTAACTCTATGATATTTTCTAGGGATCTAGGGAGGGAATAATGGACCTCCATTAATGAGGTAGCTTCTTATGTTATTGTATAAATATGAGAGCCTTCTCCTTTGAAAGGAATGTGTAAAGTTGGAGATACTCAGGTGGAAAGTTAAGATTACTTATGAATGGAATTTAGATTTAGCACAATGCTTATGAGTGATGTTCACCTTGATTGGTAATGCTTGCACTGGGAGCCTCTCAATTTTCCATCTCTCGTGCTTTTGGATTGGCCACCTACAATGTGTGAGATTTATTGTTTTTCATAGATTAAGATTTATTGCTTTCATAGATTAAGATTTATTTATTTCATGTCTTTTCCTATGTGAGAGGTTAAGAGTGATTGTTTCTATTTGCTTTCTACCTGGAAGTTAAGAACAATTTTTTTTTATTTTCTTTCATATCTTTCCCTGTGTGAGAGGTTAAGAATGTTTTTTTATTTGCTTTCTACCTAGAAGTTAAGAGCATTTGTTTTTTTTTGCTTTCTACCTAGAAGTTAAGAGTATTTTTTGTTATTTTCTTTCATATCTTTTCCTGTGTGAGAGCTTCAAAATGATTGTTTTTGCTTTCATTTCTGAAAGAGTGGTGTGCTTTTCAATTCCTGCAATTTTAAAGATTAAGATTTCAATTCCACATGCTGCACTATAATATCTTTTGAGTTGATTGTTGAATTAGAATAGGGGAATTTTGTTTGTCGTTATTTGGTTTCGTAGTTAGGTTGATCTAAATTGAAAGTTAATTTCTAGCATATATAGTGCACGCACACTTCGCAAGTTTTACAAAACCCCCGAAGTTGACAATTAAATGATAGGTAATTAATTTGCCTCAACAAAATATTACAATGGTATCAAAGCATTCCTTGTTTTTCTATGAAATTTAAGGTTCGATTTGTGCAAATTATTTATGGAGAAGATGGCTAAATTTTTTGAAGCAATTTGTTTCTAAATTTATATTTGGAATATTATAGATATCAAACGCAAATGATTCCATATGCAAGCCATCGTAGTTTGGGAAGTAGACAAAAGTTCACTTCAAGACAAAATAATATTCATTGTTTAGAAAATTGTAGCTAGTTCATATAGATATATGTGGACCTACAAGAACCCAAAACTTAAGAGGAGAAAAACAATTCATACTTTTAATTGATGATTATACCTAAGAAACATGGATCATGCTACTTAAGGAAAAGTTAGAAGCCTTCAGTAAGTTTAAGATATTCAAATCTCAAGTTGAAAATGAAATGGATCTAAAGATCAGGTGCTTGAGATCTAATGGAGGAGGAGAGTTTACCTCATACGAGTTCGGGGAATTCTATGAAGAGCATGGAATTATAATAAAATACTCAATATCTAGAATCCCCCAACAAAATAGAGTAGTTGAAAAAAGAATATATCAATGAAAGAGATGACAAGAGCTATGATGGATGAAGTAAAGGTCCTAAAAACCTTTTGAGGAGAATAATCTCAAACAATTGTCTACATATTAAACAAATTTTAACTCAGAATAAACAATGATAAGACCCCCTATGAGTTTTGGAGAGGTAGACCAACTTCAATCAAGCATCTAAGAATCTTTGGAGGTAAGTGCTATGTCAAGATAAATGAAGATAATTTGGGAAAAATTGACTCTAGAGCTAATAAGGTAATATTTCTTTGGTTACTCATCCAAAAGAAAAGGATACATTTACTACAAAAAAAGATTAATAAATATAGTGGAATATATTGATGTAAGAGTAGACGAAGAATTTTCACAAACAAAAAATCCACAAAGAAATGAAGAATCAAACATGATAAGAAGTGCAGACCCACAAAACAAAGAACAAGAAAAGAAACACAAAGAAGAAGAAGAGATGGCATCTTAGCAACACAAAACTCCATCTAGGTATGTACATAAATATCATAATGCAAATAAAGTACTTGGAAATAGTGAATTAGGATTTTAGACTAGAAGGAAACTAATAAGCACCCGAAATATGCAAATATAACATTATTGTCCAAAATAAGATCCAAAAGTTTTGACCAAGCTAGTTAAGATAAGATTTGGTTCAAGGATATGAATGAAGAATTAAATTAAATAGAGAAAAATTACACATGGAAACTTGTGTTGAGACCAAAAGGAAAAAAAATTATTGGCATCAAGTGGGTCTTTAGATACAAGTTGAATGAAGATGGACAAGAAGTGAGGAATAAAGCCAAACTAGTCTGCAACATCTATGCATAGGTAGACGACATTTATTTATTTATGTTTTGTATTTTTATTTTATTTAATTTATTTATTTTTTATTTTTATTTTATTTTATTTGTATATTTATTTATATTTGTTTATTGAATTTATTATTTTTAATTTTTATTTGTTTATTTTTATTTAATTAATTAACTATTTTTTTATTTTTATTTTTAATTTTTTCTATTGTATCTAGCATAGAAGAAATAAGAATGTTAGAATTTGCATGTTTTAGAAAACTCAAAGTATATTAAGTGGACATCAAATCCACACCTCTGAATGGTGATCAAGAAGAGGTGTACATTGAATATCCAGAGGGATTTCAACTGTTTGAAGATGCATTCCAAGTATGTAAACTAAAGAAAACACTATATGGATTAATACAAGCTCCAAGATGATATTCAAGGCTTGAAAGATATCTACAATAGAAAAGGATTCATAAGGGGCACAACAAATAATGATCTTTATATTAAAATTGATAATGATAATTTACTGATCATTGTCATGTATGTGGATAATATCATATTTGGAAGTGATACGGATAAAATGGGTCAACAATTTGCAGTAGACATGCAAAAGGAGTTTGAGATGTCCATGTTGGGAGAACTGTAATTTTTCCTTGGATTACAAGTTTATCAATTAGATAAATATATTTGAATCTCTCAAACCAAACACCTAAAGGAAATATTTAAGAAATTTGGCATGGAAGATTGTGCAGCTATTAACACACCTATGGTCATAGAGTGAAAGTTGAGTAAGGACGATGAATCCCCTGATCAAATCAGACTATCATTAGGGGAATTTTGAGGTAAAAATGGGTCTCAAAACAAAAAATGTACTAACAAATTTAAATTTAAAATTACCAATAGGATTCAAGATGATGATGTCATTTGCAATGCAGAATATTTTGGAGGGAAAAGAAGAAAACTATTTTTTTTAATTGTATTTTTTGGCTTATCTACTTATATGTTTTCTGAAATGTTATGTGTATATACTTGTTGGATGTGTAATTACATTCGACATCCAACGAATACCTACCATGCATACTTCTATGAAGACCCACATCAAAAAAAATTAAAGATACATTTAAAAAATGCGTTGAAGAACACTCAATGATCATCCAGATAACTAATGAATGAACCTAAATTAGATCATGCATGTAGAGAATTCAAGTTACCCAGTTGAGATGGAGATTTTAGGGAAGTTTACTATGAGTTGTAGACAATTCCAAAGTGTAGAAGTGGTGCATGCAGTTAGAGAAAGGACCTAAAGGAACTGTGCAGTCTAGATGAGGAAATTTCCTAATTAATAGGTGCCTAATTACCCAAGGGAACAACACAAGGAAATAGGAGCTTGGGAAGGCTTGAGATTGGCTAACTTTTGGCTAGGTTCAATCAATCAGGCAAAGGGATAGACTATACACTTGCAGGGTGTGCTCATGCCTGAGAAAGCATATGTATTTCAAATCTATTCTCCAATTAATGCAATATATATAGTTAGTGGTTTTGAGAAGTTTATTTCCCCTAGATAAATATCTGTGCATGTGTGATGTTTGCTTTTTCATGTCTATGATTCTTATTCTATATGGTGAATTAAATTCTACAAATCAATAAAGTAGCTTAAATTCTTGCGATTTAGTAAATTTCATAATCAGTATTTAATCTACACATTAATTTCTACATGGTATAGGAGCTGGAATCACTGTAGAACAAATATTTCAAAGTTGACATTGTAGTAGGTTCGAATTTGTAGATCAATGTTGCAGGTTTTCTTTAGGACCGAGAAGATGGATTTCATTGGGCTAAGGCTTGAGTATTCCCCTAAGGGAAACTTGAATTTTGTTCCATGGAAGGACCACATGGATGTAGTACTAGAGGATAATGGGTTGAAGGAATTCATTGATAATGATATTCCGAAACCAACAACATCTAATGCAAATGATATGGAAGAATGGGAGAAGTGTGTTGCTAAAGCAAGGAGGATCATAATGGAGGGAGTACGATGCCATATTGTCTCAAATATTCACGATAGAGAGATTACATATGCAATGTGGCAAGCACTGATAGTTTTTTCTAGAATAGTAGTGACCACAGAAAATTGACACTCAAGGACAAACTTTGAAATATCAAGATATAGAGGAACGAGACCATTCCATAACACCTGATCTGGTTCAAACAATGTTGTGATGAACTTGGTCAAGTTGGTGTTATGGTGACAAAATATGATTTGGTAAGCCTAACACTTCTAGGCCTTCCCAAGAGCTGGCATAACTACCAAGATTTGGTGAACGGGAGGGAGAAACTACCAAATTGGGAAAGCCTATGGTATGATCTCGTATAGGAGGAAATAAGGCGCAATACTAAAGATGGGACCTCATTCAAATAATAGGAAGAGGAATTTGCATTAGTCAACAAGGGAAATAAGGCCAAGGGGAAGAAGTCTCAAGGTGAGGATAATTTTAGCCAAGAGGGAAAGAAGAAAGACTTGTCCAAAATCAAGTGCTTTCACTGTCATGAATTCGAGAACTATGCCACGAAGTTTCCACATAGGAAGGCAAGAAATAAGGAGTCTGTAGTAGAAGTATAAGGTGAATCTTTGGATTCATAGTTCGAGCTTGACTTCACTCTCATCACATGCATGATGAGAACAGTGATCGGGATCATTGGTACTTGGAAAATAGTGCCTCATTCCACATGAAGGGGAATAGATAATTTTTCAGTGACTTGGAGAAGAAAGATCTCCAGATGAACATTGAGTTTGGAGATGAGGAAAGGTACAACCAACCAAAATCGGTACAATCACCTTTCAGAGGGATTTAGACTCCCCTCCCAGAATCAAGGATGTGATGCTTGTTTTGGGTCTAAAGAAGAATCTTGTCTTCATTGTAGTTTTGGAAGACCTTGCTTACGATGTGATATTCAACAAAGAAAAGACATTCCTGAGACACATTGCCATGGGACAAGTGAAGCAGATTAGGGTTTGAGTCAAGAACGTGTATGCACTTGAGGGAGAAGATACATGCAAATACTTGAGTAGCAAGGCATAGAATATAATTGTGGTGGTTGAGAGGGAGCATTTTAGACCTCTCAACATGCCTCAGAAGAAGCCTTAGAAAGTTGTGAAGCAGATTAGGGTTTGATTCAAGAACGTGTATGCACTTGAGGGAGAAGAGACATGCAAATCCTTGAGTAGCAAGGCATAGAATATAGTTGTGGTGGTTGAGAGGGAGCATGTTAGACCTCTCAACATGCCTTAGAAGAAGCCTCAGAAAGTTGTGGAGCAGCCACAAATAGTGAAGTATAGAGGAGGAAAAGTGGAGAAATCCACTCAAGCAGAGATCTATAATAGTGGGAGAGTTTGAGCCAGTGCAACTATACCTCTAAGAGTGAGGTGAGGTGATGTAGATCCTTAGTCCAAGAGTTGTATAAATTTAGGCAGGGCCCATTGAGGCATTCTCCTCATGGATCATTACCTTGCTATGGGGGTCCACAATATTTAATAGCAGGAGGATTAGTGCTAGTTAGATATTGAGGAGTGCAAATAAGTGTTGACAATAGAGTAGGAGGCTCAATAGAAGAGTAAAAAACAACACAATTTTCCTAGTAGATAGTTGCAGACAAAATTGATTCAAATTTTTTTGGATGCTTCTCAGTTGCAGATATTGTAGTTGCAAAAAAAAAAGAGAGGTGTTATATGAAACACATTCCATAGGTGAAAGATAGGGGTGGTTGATAATCCCTTTCTTACTGAGAGAGGATGGTGAAAATGTAACAAGAAAGTCTCAATTTTGATTTTTTCCTAAATTAAAATTGAGAAAATTCAATTCTCCACATTAGCAAACAACTTGGAGGAGTTAACCAAGGTGACATAGCACTTATCACTCAGTTAAGAACATTTAATTCATGTTAATGAGTTCAAGTTTAGTCTACTTGAGTTGATTTCTAAAAATAGAGGTCTAGTTCAATTAATTCGAGTTAGGGGGCATAAAGTTCAGTTGTGTGCAGTGGGTTCCTAAATTTTAGGAGCCTAGGTTGAGTTAATTTCAGTTGTATCAATTTAATTAAGTTAAATTAAGTTACGGTCAGTTAAAATAGTTCTAACTATTGGAGGAACTAGTGGAAGGTCAAGTTGTGGAAGTGGAACTTCAAGCACACTTAGTGATCATCCAGATAACTAATCAGTCAACCTAGAGTAGCTAATGCATGAAGAGAATTCGAGTTGCCTAGTTGAGATGGAGAATACAAGGCAATGTGCTACTAATTTTAGACTATAATAAAGTGTACAAATGGTGCTTGCAGAAGGACCTAAAGGATTTGTGCAATCTAGATGATGGAATTTCCTAATTGATAGGGGCATAATTACCCAAGGGAACATCACAAGGAAAGAGGAGTTTGGGAAGGCTTGAAATTGGGTAAGTGTTGGCCAGGTTCATATAGTCAGGTAGAGGGATAGACTATACACTTGTAGGGTGTGCTTAGGCTTGAGAAAGCATATGTATTTCATCTCTATTATTTGATTAATGCAATAAAGCTAGTAAGGGGTTTTGAGTAGTTGCTTACCCCTAGATAAATCTCTGTGCATGTGTGCTATTTCCTTTTTAATGTCTATGATTCTTGTTCTATATGGTGAATTAAATTCCACTGATAAGTAGAGTAGCTTCAAATATTATGATTTAGTAAATTTCATGAGCAATATTGAATCTTCACATTAATTTCTACAATTTACAAAGTATTTTTTTATTTCAAAGAAAAAATGAATAGCAGGTGAAGGAAAGAGACTATTTACAGTGATATAGTTAACTCAATTTTTGACATCGATGATAGCTTTCACTGGCTGACAATGTATGAGTGATATGTGAATCTATCAATAAAAGAGAAAATAAGCAACAAGATTTGGAGTAACAGATTAGCGAAATATGGTGTGTTATGGAGGTCTATGATTTTAGAGAAATTGTTTATCTCTGTTCAAATAATTTTTATTTAAGAAAAAGGTTCCTCTGAATCCCAAGATATTCAAATGGTTACACAAGTTACTGGAATTGAACAAGAATTTAGAATTATCCGTTGCGAATTGATTCCTTAAGCTAGAAGGAGGCATAATTGACATTGCGTGAGAATTCATTCCCCCAACTTCTAAGGTTCCTTCCAATATTTATATAGTAGATATTTCTTTGTTTATACAACCATTTAGGGATTTTTGTTGCCTATTTTTCCATTTAGTAGGGAAATAAAGTAAAACAAATGTTCCAAAATGCATTTTCTACATGTTTTATGAGACATACAAAAATACTTGTATTTTCGATTTTGGTGAGGAAACAATGTAGTTATGGTATCCTATATTTTGGAAGCACAAAGCTTATTTAAAATTTTGTTTAATTCAAGATGTGTTTGTAAGTCAAGTGTATTGTATGGTAACTCGATAATATCCTCCTCAAATATCTACAGAGGCTAAAGTTTTCCTATCTAGAAAAAAAGAAACATGAGGAAAGAGAAAGCAATATGGTTATATGAACTTATGGTTTTGAAGATATGCCATTATTGTTACCGAAGTTTGTTCTAGA
Organism: Pinus taeda; assembly: GCA_000404065.3. Lineage (NCBI taxonomy): Eukaryota > Viridiplantae > Streptophyta > Pinopsida > Pinales > Pinaceae > Pinus > Pinus taeda. The sequence continues at coordinate 10,252 of APFE030781705.1, forward strand.
TAGGTATTTGTTGTTGAATTTTGTAGGCAATGTCATTATTAACTACTTACATTTGAACATAATATTTCTTTTTTGTTTACTATTGGAAAAGTCATTGTGGAGAATACAACTCATGGTAACTTTCTTGAAAGGTCTTTAGAAAATTTTAACTTAGGTGAAGCTAAACCTATTGAAGGATTTGATAGAGGAAGTTTTTTCATGGAACACCTAGAGTCTATAAGGTACAAGAAATTGTTTCCAAGAACTAGAGAGAAAAGTGAGGAAAGTCATAGTGTATCAACAAATATTAGACAATGCTAATAGATGTTGAAGAGATTATTGAAAAAGAGATAATGGGAACACAAGAAATATATAAGAAAATATGCACTAATCCTATGTGATAATCTCAATCTTGCACATGTAGTGCTGGTCTGATTTCATCTACCAACCAAAAATGGAAAAAAAAACTACTGGAAGTGAAAACCTGGTTGGAAATAGGCTATCAAATGGTGGGGATGATGAAGAGCCTCTTCATAGAGTAACCCCAAAAAGAGTGCACAAAAATAAATTAACTAGATCCAAAAGTCCAACTAAAATAGGGGGCATTGAAGAAGCCATGAAATGGAAGTTGATAACACTGTACTACCTAATTGGGGTAATACTTGTTTGTAAGGAAATCAGAAAATGATGGAAAAAATTGTCGTAGAGGACATTACTTTCAATCACTGTTATGTCACATTGTAGGATGAAAATTATGACAGGGGTGGTAAGAGATTGAAGATCAAAAGAGTACAATTTTCCAACAAAAAGGTTGTTAATTGAGAAGAAATAAATGTTGATCTATTTGGGGATACAATGCCAGGGCTAATGAAATTGCATCAAGCTAGTGGTTAGGAACTTGTGGATTTTGTTATTCAATGTCAAGCATAAAATATGAAGCTGAAGGAAAAGATAAAAGATCTATAAGATGCTTTGATCTTGGGTCCTTTTTTAATACTCCACTAGTAATACGTGAATCTCCATTGACAATTTATAGTCTCAGTAGATCTCATAGATTTAAGAAACCTGTCAATATTATCAATGAAGTGGAATCATATATTATTAGTAATATATCAAAATATTCCAAAATATTGCATTTGCATGGCAAAGTTGCTTTTGATATGTGACATTTAAAGTAAGAGAACTAAGCCTTCTACCAAGTGTGGTCAAAAGTGAGCTTCAGGGAGATAGAAAATTACCTATTTACTTTTAATGGGAAGCCTGTATGAACTAGGAAAAGATAAGAAAGGGATATTAGATGCTGATTGGATGAGGTAGAACAAGGATGCATGGTATGAGAAAATCATAACACTCGAGGACATTATAATGAGTGTAGAGGGATATAAAATAAAAGAGTTGATGCGTATCTCAAGGCGATACTGATTTTTCAGGATTTAAATAGTTTGTGCATTACATATGAGTCTGGATTATTTGTGAAATACAAGTAGATGGTTGATTTGGAGAAGCTGAAAAAATCACATGCAACAACGTTCGATGATATAATTGATTTTACTACAGAGGAAGTTAGAAAATGGCTAATTCCTCTTTTTAGTGTTAACGAAGAGTACTCTTTCTTGGCTTTGCAACTACAAGAAGAAAATAGAGAAATTGGGGAGGATATATTCAATGAACATGTTAAACAAAAAATCATTATCACTTTGATGAAAGAATTCATTGAAGCTGAAGTGAAGGAATTCATTGTAAAAAGCGTGATTTTGAGAGATAAATGAGAGATATATAATATCAGACTGTGATTTTTCATATTGCAAGTGTTTTAATACATTGGAACATTTTTTTTTCTCTTTCATAACATTTAACTATTTAAATTTTCTAAGTATGTTATGATGGAATAGTCTAATTCCTGAATGTAGTTCCTTGTTATTTCTTGTAGATGAATTTTAGAGATTACGGTAAATGGGAGCCCATTACCAGTCCCCATTGGAAAGAATGCATTTACTTTTCCAACTTAAGTATTAGCATTTTGATAAATTAATAATGGACCACCAACTATTTTCTAGACCATGGCTCTATAATCATATATATTTTGAATTCTAATTACTATCTTTTCTATTTCTTAGTATGTTTACCATTTATGTAAAATATTATAAGATAACATTTCACATGAGATGTTGTATAGACCCAAGTTCTGGAACATTGTATAGAAAACACTATTAGAAATTTTCTATAATGAACGATAATTAAAATGGATTCATGTTTACTCTATCCTAATACTGAAACTGTTTACGAGTTATGTCAGGAATTCTTAGATAATGTTTTTCATGTGAACTTGTATTACTCTAGATTCTTTAGCATTCATCAATATCATTGATTGAACATAATTTCATGAGATTATGTTTTTGAGCTTTTATATTCTATGTAATGGTCTGAAATTGATGACAATGAAAATGAATGTTTAACAAGAGTTTTGGTTTAAAGATATTTATTGCATTTGTGATGTTTATTTTAATGATCGCTATAATGATTAGGATTTAGATCTAAATACAATTTCTTTTACTGTAACTGTGTTCATTACTATTCAAGGCTTATGGAGCACAAAGACTCAATGCTCTATTTCAATTCTATTTACAATGGAAATGAACGTTTGAAAAAAGTTTTGGTTGTTAGATACCTATTGCATTTTTTAATTAACATTTGAATTTGAATAAAATTATAGTTGTTGTAACTATGTTGATTACTGTTGAATGCTTTTTAGACAAAAAGACTAATTATTATGTCCCAATTGTCTTTATTTATGAATGAATGTACAAAAGCAAAAGTGACAGACATCAATGTTTCATTGTACAAAGTTTCCATTGTGAAGAGTGAGATTTTGTCCTAGAGTAAAAGCTCTGCATGCCAAGATATAATAATAATAATAATAATAAACAATAATAATACATTACACTATGGAATTTATTATTTTGAAGCATTGTGCAAAAACTCCATAGTGTCCTTTGGCAATAGCCATTGTAAAGCAATAAATTTGTAAGTAATTTAGTTATAGATGTGTATAGTTTATTTTCTGAAAGTAATTCATTAAATAATAGAAACCTGTTCCATTGTGGATATATTCTCTTGTCTCTCTAGTCCATGCCAAAGATACATTGTGTGTAGGAAGCTACTTCAACACATGAAGAGTTTATTAACCAACTGTAAACCTAAAAATCATAAAAGTAAATTAAATTAATTTAATTTTTTTGTGTTTTTGAAGCATTGTGCAAAAACTCTATATTTTGTTTTGCAATAGTCAATTGTAAATTAGTCTTTGTAACTATTTGAGTTATAGACGTGTACACTTGTTTTTTTAAAGTAAGTATTTATTGAAATAACTCATGCTAGATATATAAAATTGTTTAATTGTGCGAAGATTTTCTTGCTCGAAGCTCATATTAAAGCTTAAATTGTGCACAAGAAGATATTTTTTCACAATGAAAGATTTTATTAAACATCTATAAACCTAAAAATCATAAAAGTAAAATAAACTAATTAAAATTTATGACAAAATCAAGATTAATTAACTAAAGATTATCTATATTTCAAGTTTGTGCCTAAAGTTTTACTGTTATTGAACTGATACTAATGGAATTTCGTAATTGTAACCAATGTGGGAGCGACACACTACGAATGGAAAAGGTACAAAATGACAAAGTAATATTATGTACAATTGAAATAAAATTCATTGTGTAGAGTACGCTTTCCTCATTTTCATACGTGACATAATGACATTAAGGATTTAGTATTATTTTGGTGAATGGACACGTAATCACGAACGTAAATGCTATTATCTATAAACTGACATTGATATAGTAGCGGATGAGGTTATTGACAAGATGTAAGCTAGCTATCATTATTAGAAAAGTTTCATATTTAATTTGATTCGTAGATGGAGTAAATGGTTTCCAAATTTCAAGATTTGTTTTTAAATTATTTCCACTATTTCTCAGAAATGTCAACTTTGTTGTTTTTGAATTGTTATTTATTCAAAATTTTCTATCAAACGAATTCTACACACATAACAGTAATATATAGAAGAAACTAAAATTGTAGAAAATTTAATACTATCAACAATCACTGCGATATAGAAAATCTAGAAGCTTGCCAAATGTACTTTGGTTTTTCAAAAATTTGTGCTAGGTTTTCTAAAAATCATGTCCGAATTTCTCATTTTATGTGGGTGGAATTGTCGCCCATTTAGACTATGCGAATTATTTCTACTATTTCCCGCAAATGCCAACTTTGCTATTTCGAATTGCTATTTATTGAGAGTGTCCTATAAAATATATTTTACACAAAAAATAGTAACATGTGGTATTTATTTAGTGTATCAATAAAGCTATACCTAAAGTGTAGTGAAAAAGTTACTGATTCACAAAATATTTTAGAAGTATAGATAAAAGATGGCTATGAGGGGAAGGAAATAAGTTATTTTCACTGATATGATTAACTCACTTACACTATTTGATTAGAGCTTTCAGTGGTCGGCTGTGTATCAATGAAATGTGAATCTGTCTACACAAGAGAAGAATAGAAACAAGATTTGGTCTAACATATTAGCGAATTCTGTATGCATTCCAAAAGTATTTGATTCTAGAGAAATTATTTATTTGTGCACATAAAATATTGATTTGAAGACGAGAACAATTATGTTAGAAGCCAAACATATTCTTATTTCTTTGGCTTCAAAGGAATTCAGGCACATATTCAAGTTACCTTATTTTCATATGTGCTTAGATTTGTGAAAAGTAAATAGTTTTTTAGATTCATAGGTAGGTGTCTCAAACATCATACAGGAGTTAATTTCACCAACTTTTGAGGTTCCTTTTTATCTTTCCTCTCTAGATATTGGTTTTTTTAGACAACTGTTTAGAGATTTCTATTGGTTGTGTGCACGTCTAATGGGCTAAGAAACTATAGCCAATGTCCCAAGATCCATTCTCTATGTGCTTTTTTATTCATTTACAAGAATGTGGTTCGACTGTGCTAATATTATTTCAAATGAATTGGTTCTTCAATTAGTGAATTTGTTCAAAAGCAATAGACTCTTCATGTCGACATGTCTGATGAAAACCCTCATCTCAAGTCATGTATTTTATGACTTTCCACATAATCATAAGTTCAAGTTTAATGAAGAACCGATGCAGTTCTACTATCCCATATTGTGGAGGCAAGAAGCTACTTCAATTTTTTTTCTCATTGAAGATATTTTTGTAAAGAAAGTTATTTACATGATAAATGGCCAAGAGTCCCATCGAATATCTAGTGAAGCACAAGTTCTCCTTTAAGGAAAAGGCATACATGAAGAAAGAGGAAATAATACAATTATTCAAGTTTATGGGTTTCGAGCTAAAGCATTATTTCTTCCAAGAATTGTTATAGACAACTATGTTATTTCGAAATCCTGCAGGCAATACTACGATTGACAAGTTAAATTTGAACAGAAAAAGAAAAAAAATTATTTCTTTTCCATTTAATATTAGAAAAGTAAACATGAAGAATGGATGTCACCTTGCAGAGTTGGTGAAGTCTTTTCAAGGTTTTAATTGAAAGAAGTTGAAGGTTGACAAGACATTGATCTAGAAGGCCTACTTATCTCACATGTAGGTGCTATTAAATGTGAGATCTTGTTGACAAGACTTGCAAATGAAAAAAAAAAATATTCACAATGCTCCAAGCAATAATCAAGAACCAACAATGAGTAATGGATAAATTGCTAAAGAAGTGAACAATAACACTAAAATAAAGTGCAAAAAAAGAGGTTGAAATCATGTGCAATCTTCAACTTTCACATATGAAACTACTCTGACTTCATCTGTGAGTGAAAGAAAAAAGATAGTAAGAGTTCAAAGTTGATTCATGATCAAATATTAATTAGTGGGGGCAACAAGGATCCTCATCGAACATTTATTCTAGACAAAATACACATTACTAAATTGGAAAAATCCAAAAGTCCCCTAAAGATAGGAAGCACTGAAAAACTATCAATGTGGAAATTGAAAGTGGTCTGCTACCTAATTGGGTCATTACTTCTTTGAAAGAAAATTAGAAAATAATTGAGCAAATTGACAAAGAAATTTCTATTTTCGATGATTTCTCTGTAACTTTTCAATATGCAAACTATAATAGGGACAGTAAGACATCAAAAATTGAAAAAGTAAGGATGCATAATAAGACAATTATTGATAAAGTAGAAATGAATGTTCATTTTTCTAGAATTGCAACCAAAAGTGATATGATATTTCATGAAGCTAATGGGAATGCACTTGTAATGTCTATTGAGTAACAAGAAACATAGAACATGATACTGAAAGAAACAATAGAAGAGCTAGAAAATGCTTTAAATTCGAGTCCTTTGTTGATGACTCCAGTCATAATACAAACATTGTGATCTACAATTCCCACTGCTATCACATATCATGGATCTATTAAAGCTCTAGAACTCATTAATGCAGTCAAATTTCATATTGTCACTAATATATGCTAGAGGTTAGAAATTATTGCACGGTAGGCAATTTCTGATCTTCTATGGTTAGCATAAGAAATTAACTCATTTGTCGATTTGATGAGATGTAATATTAATAGAGACAAGAATTTCATTAAAAATGAATTAATTTGTTTTAGTCAAAGGCTTGAATTGTTATCTGATTTGGACAAAAAGAAAAAAAATACAAAATGCTAATCAAATGAGGAAAATAAAACTTGGATGGTCCAAAAGAATCAATACACTAGTAAACATTATTTCTGAATGTGAAAGCATAAAGAATAGAAGAAGTGAAGCATTTCTAGTGGCAATGCAAATTTTTCAAGATCTGGGCAACCTAAACATCATATGGAATTTTGAATTGTCACAAAAGTTACACTAACATTTGAATTGGAAAAGCTAAAAGAGTCAATGGATTTTTTTTTTTGATGATATAACTAATTTTAGTTTAGAAGAAATTAG
>APFE030781706.1:1123-43453 GCA_000404065.3 Pinus taeda
GCCATGTGTACCACTCCAGTCTTAGCCCTACTAGACTTCACCAAATCATTTGTCATTGAATGTGATGCATCGGGAACAGGTATTGGAGAGGTTTTAATGCAGGAAGGGCGACCATTGGCCTTCAATAGCCAACAACTAAGTGGGAGGAATCTAGGCCAATCTACCTACGAGAAGGAAATGATGGCCATCTTACATGCAGTAGAGACCTGGTGACCTTACTTGTTGGGACGACGTTTCCAAATCCGCACAGATCATCACAGTCTTAAATATTTCCTGGAGCAGCGCCTATCTTCCCCACAACAAAACAAGTGGCTCGCCAAAATGCTGGGATATGATTATGAGATAATTTACAAGAAAGGGAAAGACAACCGGGTAGCAGATGCATTGTCGCGTCAATTTGAGGAGGAAAGTACACTGCTCGCAATTTCCCTCCCAATTCTAGACTGGATTGAAGAGGCTCGCAGGGAATGGTTTTCACATCCAGGGCTCTCCCAACTTATTTCTCAATTGCAGGTGGATCCTAATTCCAGCAAGGGCTACTCGTGGCAGAATGATATTCTTCGCTACAAGGAAAAAGTCGTAATATCACCAACATCCACCCTCAAAAGTAGCATTTTGGCAGAATTACACTCATCACCCATTGCAGGACATTCAGGCTTTCAGAAGACGTATGCGCACACCAGAAGATCATTCTTTTGGACCGGTATGAAACAGGACATCCTTACTTTCGTAGCAGAATGTGACGTCTGTCAACGCCACAAAGGGGAAACAGTCAACACACCAGGCACATTACAACCATTGCCCATTCCGGCGTCAATTTGGACGAAGGTCTCCATGGATTTCATTACAGGTCTTCCAAAGTCAGGGAACAAGTCAGTCATCATGGTGGTTGTGGACCGACTGTCGAAGTATGCTCATTTCTGCGCCCTACTCCAACCATTTACACCAACGTTGGTTGCCCAAACTTTCATGGATCAGATCTTCAAATTGCATGGCATGCCCACTTCTATTGTGTCCGACCGCGACCCAATCTTCACCAGTAATTTTTGGCAGGAACTCTTCAGAATACAAGGCACTCAACTCAAACTCAGTACTTCATATCATCCGCAAACAGATGGGCAAACCGAAGCAGTCAACAAATGTCTAGAAACCTACCTTAGGTGTTTCACTTCAGAAAAGCAACACCTTTGGGTACAGTGGTTACCTCTGGCGGAATAGTGGTATAACACCAACTATCATGCCACCACCAAAATGACTCCCTATGAAGCAGTCTATGGTCAACTTCCGCCTTCCCCTACTTCTTATCTCACGGGGTGCTCCAAAGTACAAGCTGTGGATCACCTCCTACAACACCGCGTGACCATGCTCGCCCACCTGCGCGAGAATCTTCATCAAGCTCAGAGCCGTATGAAGCAACAGGCTGACCAACATCGCTCAGAGCGCCAATTTCAAGAAGGGGATCAGGTCTTTTTGAGGCTGCAACCATATAAGCAAACATCACTCAAAGACAAGGGTTGTCAAAAGATCTCTCCAAAATTCTATGGGCCATACCAAGTACTTCAGCGCATTGGAGAAGTGGCTTACAAGTTGGCTTTGCCACCTACAGCAAAAATCCACCCAGTTTTCCATGTATCGTGCCTCAAGAAAGTGATTGGGAACAATTGCCGAGTTCAAACCAGTCTACCTGAATTGGACAAGGAAGGGTCAATCTGGCTGCAACCGGAATAGGTTCTCAACACAAGAGACAAGCACATGCGCGGCCGCACGATTAAGGTTGTCCTCGTCAAATGGAAAGACACCTCTCCGGAAGATGCAACGTGGGAACCAACCACTATTCTTCAGCAGTTTCCGCAGCTTCAGCCTTGAGGACAAGGCTAATCTTAAGGGGGAGGGCATGTTAGGGTCCCACCCTAACCCCCTTATTTATGTCATGGGATCACGTCATAGTCAAGAGTCAATAAAGCCCATATTAATAATTGTAAGTAGTTAACCGCAAAAGGACGGGACCAGATAGAGGAAAATGGGCGGTAGTATTAGATAGACGGTATTAACAAAACACACGGTATTGGCCCGTGGTATTGCATGTATGAGTCATATATAAAGGATAGAGACTCCCTGCGAGGAGTATCGTGTCTTGTTTTGTAATCGAGCTCTGCTCTATTGGAGGTTGCCCCCTCGAAGAGGCATGTGAACATTTCTCTCTGAGTAATAAAATCATTGCTATTCTGTGTTCTGGGTATATTTTCTTCACGTATTCTGTGTTCTGGGTATCTTTCTTCGCATATTCTCTGTTCGGTGTTACTTTGCAGGTTAAGAAGCATAACAAACCACTTCTACCCTCTCTCATATCAGAGGAGCAAACAGGCTATGTGGAGGGAAGACAAATCCTCAAAAATATCATCCAAGCTCATGAGGTAGTACACTCTCTCAAAAACAATAAACAAGCTGGTATGATAATTCAGTTGGACCTCGTGAAAGCCTATGACAAATTGAGTTGGGCTTACATAAGAGCAATTCTAAAAGCATATGGTTTTACTCAGAATTGGATAAGATAGGTCATGGCTTTAGTTACCTCAACTAGTTTTCCCATACTGCTTAATGGAGCTCCATCAAGGACCTTCACTCCCTCCAGAGTGCTCAGACAAGGAGACTCGCTTTCACCATTCCTCTTCACCCTCATAATGGAAGGGCTAGGTAGAGCAATTAAAATGGCAAATGCCGAAGGAAGAATTGAGGGTACCAAACTCACCACGGATGGAGAGGCAAACACTCATCAACAATTTGTCGATGACACAATGTTGCAGGGCATACCTACAGCCAGGGAGGCCATAGCAATCAAAAGCATCTTAAATGACTTTGCTATGGTAGCAGGCACTGAGGTAAGCCTTCACAAGTGCAAAGTTTTTTTCTTTAACACTAATATTTCTATTTAGAGAAATATTACCAGAATTCTTGGATTTCAAAGAGAACAGCTACCTTCCAAATATCTTGATATTCCCCTTACTGACAAATCTCTAAGCAAGAAAGTGTGGGAACCAATTTTAAATAAACTTCAAGACAAGATCAGAAAATGGACATGTAGATCACTAAATCTAGCAGGGCGCCTTATGCTCACACAGGTGGCCTTGCAGGCCATTCCCATTTTTATGTTTTCATCTCTTCCAGCTCCTCAAGGTATTAAGCAACAAATAAGAAGCATACAAAGGGACTTTCTGTGGGACAGAGGGGAAGAGAAAAAGAAGTGGGCTTTAGTGGCTTGGGATAAGCTTTGCAAACCAAAGAGCCATGGTGGATTGGGGCTTCATAATACTGAGACCCTTAGCAGAGTCTCGGGAGCCAAGCTTTGGTGGAGATGGATTAAGGAACCGAATGCCCCCCTGGGCTAAGCTTTGGAAACAAAAATATGCCAAGCACTAGCAGGAGAAGGATCACATTAGAATGTCAAGGAAAATAAGGAGCATCCATGTTTGGAACCTTGCTTGGGATAACAAAAATATTGTTCAACACCATTGTTTTTGGGAAATTCGAGCAGGGGATCTTGCTCGATTTTGGGAGGATAATTGGCAACAAGAACCCAACCTCTATAGGGATGAATTTGTAGATCTCAAAAGTGACACAGACAACAAAGGTATGGTTCTAGTAAAGGACTTCTGGGATCAAGGAAGGAATAATGGAAAATGGAGGGAGTGGAAGGATCTTGGATACAATAACGAAAATCAGCTGAAGACCAAGGCAGAAGCCCTCACCCAAGATCTAGAGCATAGAAGGATTCTTGTCTCTTCCCTAACGGATCAATTAAGATGGGGTAAGAACATTGAAGGCAACTTTAACCTCAAAGAGGCCAAACAGGAAGTCATAAGATTTAACTTTGTGAATCCACTTTGGCAAAGTCCGCATTGGATGAAGATAAAGCTTTTCATCTGGCTAGTGCATCAAAGGAAGATCTTAACTTGGGAGAATCTACTCAAGAAAGGCTTCATTGGTCCTTCCAGGTGTTACCTTTGTGGCACTCATGAGGAGATGATTGAACACCTTCTCAACCTCTGTCCTTTCACTTCAAAGGTGTGGGACTGGGTGGCTACTATTTTTAGACAAACTGATAGGGATAGTCTCAGCATATCAAACACTCTAAAGAACTGGAGGAAGAACTTCTCAGGGAATGAGATAGTTAATAAAGCCTAGATTTTGGTTCCAGGTTTTATCATCTGGAATGTGTGGAAAGAACGTAACAGTTGAATCTTCAAAAACAAATCAAATAGGCCCCAACATATAATTGAGCAAATTCTGAGGTAGCTTAAAGACACAGTAAGAAGCTTGCTGAGGACCCTTCCTAAAGATCCTCCCCTGCCCCATAAGGAGAGAATTTTACTTCGCTTGGGTCTCCAGTCTATCAATCCTCTGGGAATAATGAAGGCAGCGAGCCTTATAAATGAGTGTGATACAATTTGGAAGCCTCCTCCTTATGGTTTCTTAAAGGTTAACATTGATGGAGCAGCTAAGGGCACCCCAGGTTTAGCGGGTTTTGGGGGTGCCCTAAGAGATGATCAGGGACAAATATAAATAGTATTCCATGGCCACTCGGGGAAGGCCACAGGCTGAGCTCATGGCATTAGAGCAATGCTTAGAAATCTTAGTGAATTCAAGTTTACACAATGTTATAATTGAAGTGGATTCAAAATTAATTATTAGAGCTGCTAAGAAAATTAGCAATGGAACCTCTCCAGATAAAGTGTTGAAGCACTGGAAGCTCTTACAGTTTTTTTACCGCATCTATTCTCACTCGCGAACCCTTAAAATTGTCAGATTTTCCCATGCGAAAAGGAAGGCTAACATGTTAGCGGATCGTTTGGTGAATGAAGGAGTCACAAATAGGGACAGGGATTCTATGCATGCCTAGGATTCGCTTCCCCCATGTAAATTGTAGGAGGGTTGTCTTTGTTAGGCTACCTAGGATATGGAACAATGGACTAACAGGTTGGATCAAAGAGACCCTAAAGAACACTAGGAGGTTGGAGAACTCCACACAATCTAACCCGCCTTGGTTCGGTTTTTTTCCAAAGTCTGGATTCCCTTTGTTTGAATGATGAAAGGTTTGACTTGGACAACTCCACAAGATGGGGTAGCCCTCGTCATTTGGCTCAGGTGGTGGTTAACAGAGAATCCAGGTGAACGAGATTGGCTCAAGTACTGCCCGCTGGATGGAATTAAGGGACAATACGTGTGAAAGGACGTGTTTGGTTTTTCCACGAGTCAACTGGTCCAATACCGCAAGCAGTATATCAGGCGGAGTCTGAATGGTTTCCAATTTTTTTGTGTTTGGCTCTGATTCCACTCTTTGAGCAATGCATGGAAGAGTGAGGTGAGAGAAAACCGCCCCCATCAGGCGGTTAACTCACGCGCTTCTCGTCCTTCCGATATCCATGAGGATCATTGGATCTTCATCTGTGGATCAACGGTGGTGATTGTTTGTGCATTTTGGTCAGACCCGAAATATGTTTAGAGTGTTATGCTTTTAACTTCCATCTGGTCCGTTTGTTAGTTTTCAAGTTGGCCTGTGTTGGGACCTCTTATGAACCCACGACAAGTTATGGGCTTGCCTTCCATGGGTTTCTAGGCTCATTTGATGCACGACAGCACGACTAGATGACCTTGTGCTCTGTTTGGTGGTTCTCCCCGGATTTTCGGTTTAGGTTTCTCTTAGTTTTAGGTGATTAGTTTGGCTTGGCCTACCCAGCTGACTATTGAATGCTCGTAGAGTAGGTGTGTGGCTCCTTGTAAATTATGTATATTTGGCTAAGTTTAATAGAAGGTCCTACTCTTACCCGATCAAAAAAAAAAGTATCCAACCTAATGCATTAATAATATATTATAATATATTAAACATAATATTATATTAATATAGAGTTATTAAACTTAATAATATTAATATAACAATGTTATAATATTAAACATTTGCTATTAATATTCAATTTAATATTATATATTTTTTATTATCTACTAGACTAACCTAAGTACCCACGAGGGATTTGAACCGGTGACCTATCACAAGGAGTGCCTTAACAACGCACCCCTTCATCGTCAATCCAAAGCCCAGTGGGCTTCGATTTAATATTAATATTAAGCCTAATATTATATTAAAATAATTTACAATAAATTAGGATACCTAAATTTAAAGCAATCTCACAAGTTACACTAAAGGAAAATTTGATAGAAATGTCCAAACATGTCTTTGATGAGAGCCTTCACCTCTTTTTCTATTATTTTAAAGTTTATTTCCAACAAACTCTTCATGAAATCCATGAGGGAAGCATCACCTTGCTCTCATCCAAGACATCCAAGACATACAACAATCTTATCTCATTTAAATAACTTAATAGAATATAAAATATCTGACTTAATATCATGTAAAATATCTAGCTTATCATAAATCTATTATCATAATATCATAAATAATTATAATATGATAATAGTTATAAAATAATCATTATATAATGTAATCATTAATATATATTGATAAGTGTGAATAATTTATATATTGATAAGTGTTTGAATATCATTTCTTTGTAATTTAAAATAAAAATCAATAAATAATCTTGTGTGATATGCATTTTATATATGAAATTTTTATTGTTAAAATAGATGTTAAGTGAATTAACTATCAAATTTTAATTTCTATTTAAATTTGTGCATAAATAATTGTGAGTAGGGAAGGCGATGGAGGAAGGAAGGCGAGGTTTAGGATGATGACAGGGTAGGCGAAGGCGCAGCCGTCCAGGCCGAGGGCTTAGTCCCTAGCAGGCAGGGTAAGGTAATGATGCCAGAGGTTTTTGGTATGATCCAAGGTAACTGGAAGCACGCGGAACGTTCGACAGAAGGAAGGCGTGACAGAGAAAACTGGGGGTTTTTTAATAGGTTTGTTTTTTGTGGAAAAGGGTTTTCCAAGCAAAAGAGTGAAAACCTATGTGTTGGCACCACACCCGGAAGTCCCGAAATGCTACGTTTTGCGAGGAACAAGCTGCTTGCGGTTTTCAGGGTTTGTTTGCAGGATCTAACCATGGTTAACCAGAGGGAGGCTCTTGACCTAGAACCAATGCTGGAGGATATTTTATCTATGTGGGGGAAGGACCTAACTGCGCAAAATGTTGAATGATATTTCGGGACCGTACGCAGCCATGGAAGCGTGAAACATTCTGCGGGAGAAATAGGCATTAACGGTTTCTCCAAAGGTTCATTGGAAGGGAGTCTAGATCAAGCTGGTTAATGCAATCATGATGTAAAGGGACTACAGGAGGTGAGTTTTTAGAATGAGCCTAATAAATTCATAATTCCTCACTTGATTCAAGGAAGTAAAGTGAAGATTTCGGCTCCTGGTTCAATTCTATCAGGAGGTCTTGAAGATATTATAAATTTTGGGTCGATCCGAGGGCTTCGAACCAGTGTGGAAAACGGACAAGGACCAGTAGTCATCAGAACCATCAATGCCTCAAACCTGGTAAACCCTAGTCGGAATACAACTTTGTTTGATTCTGAATCAGGAGGGTATGTGGAACCGAGGTCCAGATTCAATAGCTCCGACTATGAGAGGCAAGAAGTGGTGCTTCATACCACAGGCGTGATAGGGAAAGATTCAAGCGGCAAAGCACTACCAGACAATAGCACCTAGAGGAATCCCACATCGGAAAAAGAAGTGTAGGAGCAGCAAGAAGGGATAATCAAGAATGTCACGAGTACCCAAACCAGGGAGGAGGGTTTTGAGGTAAATAAGTCAGGGGAAAAAAGGAAAAAACCGAAACCCATCAAGAAGAAGGACTTTGAAGCTAACTTAGTGATGGGAATGGATGTGCAGGTGGATGAGGCCCTAGAAGTGGCTGAATGTACCCTAGTTGAAAGGGCGAGGGGTAAGAAACACTCAAACCAATTCATTAAAAACTGGGGAGACCAGAAATGGTAGACGGATCTAGTTAAAAATTTGAAGGTCTCGGCCTTAGCAAAGGGATGGTTCATGGTGAGATTCGAGAATAAAGAAGCGACAGATTGGGTAATGGAGAGAAATTGGGCATTCGGAAATTTCCCAGTATTATTCAAGAGATGGAGCCCAATGTTTGATGCTTTGCATGAAAGAACAGATGTCTTTCCAGTTTGGGTTTGTGCTCCAGGATTGCCCTCCTTCTTTTGGGTGGAATCAGTATTCAAGTCTATTGGGAATATGTTAGGCACCTTTCTGGAGGCGGACATGACTTTTCTTCAAACCGATAACATGGCGATGGCTCGGATACTGGTAAATCTAAACCCCAGGGGTGGTCTTGAGGAGAATATTAACATTCAGTATAGAGAATACGTGTTCGAGCAGTCCCTAGACTATGAACATCTTCCTTTCATA
This sequence comes from Pinus taeda, assembly GCA_000404065.3. Classification (NCBI taxonomy): domain Eukaryota; kingdom Viridiplantae; phylum Streptophyta; class Pinopsida; order Pinales; family Pinaceae; genus Pinus; species Pinus taeda. Next base: position 9,504 of record APFE030781706.1, read on the forward strand.
TGTCACATATGTCACGGTTATGGACACCTAGCAAGAGACTGCCCCCTGGGGAAGCGTCGAAGAAGGAACCAGAAATCGATGGAAGTGGAGGGCATGGAAGCAATTTAGTTTCAGTCTTCTCAGGAAGTGGAGATAAAGGAGAATCAGGAGGTGAGGCTATGGAGGTGGACAAACATCAAGGGGAGAAGCAATTAGAACATGTCTCAATCATCCTTCCAGGTGGGGAAGGAATGACTGGAACAGGGCTCGACAATGAAGGAACGACTGGAACAGGGCCCGACAATGGAAGTTCGATTCAGGAGCCTATCAAAGAACCAACAGCATCCACAAGTACCACTCCTATTGAAGACATTACGGGTATGAGACTAGACTCAAGTAACCCATCTTTAATTATTTCTGAAACTAAAGATGATTGCTCGATTACTAGTATGCAAAATAAAAAACGCATGCTTGATGATCAATTTCATGTAGAAAACCATGTTGAAAATATCATGGCTGCTATCCCTTCCATTGATTTGAACTGTGATGATGATCCGATTGAGGAAGCTAAACCACATTCGGCCTCTCTTACATGTCATTATAATCTTCGGTCTTTAGATAAAAAACTTGTGCTTTTAGGATCAATTGGCGGAATAGGCCGAACTTCCCCTCAAAAAAGAAAAGTGAGGGGTAGGAAAGCCTTCTTATCTAAAGCTCAGGTTAGAGAAAAGTTTGATGTGGCAGGCGGGAAACAAATTTCAATCCATGGGGTGCTTAGAGCTATGAATCCCCAAGAGAATGTAATCAAATGATTTTGTTATCCTGGAACTGCAGAGGGTTAGCCAGTAAGCCCAGAAAACTGGCTTTAAAGGAGATGGTCATGAGTTCGAAACCGGATTTTATACTTCTACAAGAAACCCTAGGTAAAAGTATAGAAGTAGAAACATCTCTAATGTCTCTGCTCCCGGGCTGGCAGTTCACAGCATTGGATTCAATCGGCCACTCGGGTGGTTTGGCTATTGGATACAGAGAAGGAAGAGTGAGAATATTAAACCAATGGGGCATGGATCATGCAATGGGAACGAAGATTCAATCTCCAGATTTTGGTTTTCCTCTTACAATCTTAAACATCTATGGGCCCTGCCAGGGGAGGATGAATTTCTGGAACGATCTTCTGTCAAAATCTATAATTAGAAGCCACAATTTGGTTTTGGGTGGAGACTTAAATTCTCAATAGGGAGTACTGAGGCCTGGGGACCTGCAGCAAGAGAGGACCCTCTATCAGACTTTTTTTCTGAACGCCATAACCTCCCATAATCTAATAGACGTTAATCTTATCAAAATAAAACCCACTTGTAGGACTCGAAGAGTGGGAGAAGCTAGAATTGCTAAGAGGCTGGACCGGTTTCTCTTAAGTGAAGGTCTGACTACCAGTATTCCTATGTTTCGGTAATGGGTGGGAGAGGGAGGGAATTTGGACCACTTCCCAATCTTATTAGAGCTTTCCAAACATCCTAGGAAACCAGCAGCGCCTTTCAAATTCAATGCATCATGGTTGCAAGAGGAATGCTATGATAAGTTGTTCTGTGAAACATGGAATCATCCAGATGGAAGCTCCCAGGAAGAGAAAGGATTTCAATTCATGGAAAATTTAAAAAAGCTAAAGAAAGCAACTATCGAATGGGCAAATTCAAGGAGGAAAAGACAGAAAGAGGAATTAACCCAAATCAATGAAGAGATCCAAAGGATGGAATGTATTGAGACAGATGGCTATGAATCGCAGGACTCAAAAGAGAAAATCTTACTGCTTGAAAAACAGAGGGATCAAATTCTACTGGCAAGAGAAGAGGAATGGAGGTTAAGGAGTAGGGTAGTTTGGCTAAAAGCTAGCGATGAAAATATGAAATTCTTTCACAACTATGCAAAAGGGAGGAAAAATTCAAATAAAATTTGGAAATTAAAGAATGAGGAGGGCAAAGAGGCAAACACTTTCAAGGAACTCTCGTTTCTGGGGAGAAATCACTTTCAGAACCTGTTTGTGGATCAAGGGGAAATTACAATAGCAGAAGTAATCAGGACTGCCCAATGTTTCCCTAGATATGTAGAGGAGGAAGAAGCAGAGAGTTTAATGAATGAAGTTACAAAGGAGGAAGTTGAATGTGTTATCAAATCAATGGCAAAAGACAAGAGTCCAGGCCCGGATGGGTGGACCATAGAGCTCTTTCAACATTTCTTTGATCAGATTGGGATAGAATTAACAGAGGTAGTGGAAGAGTCTAGGAAAAAAGGAAAGGTATACAATCCATTCAACGCAATTTTCATAGCACTTATACCGAAGAAGGAAGCTCTGGATACTTTTGAAGATTTCAGGCCTATCTCCCTCTATAACTGTATATACAGAATCATTGCCAAAGTGATTGTAGTACGAGTAAAACCAATACTTTCAAGATGTATCTCAAATGAGCAGTTTGGCTTTTTGGGTGGTCGTCAGATCCACAAAGCTATAGGAGTGGCACAGGAAACTATACACAGTGTCAAGCAGATGAAAAGGAAGGGAGCAGTGATTAAAATTGATTTATCAAAAGCTTATGATAGAATAAATTGGGTTTATATAAGGATGCTTCTCACCCATTTAGGATTTAAATATGATTTCATCAGGTGGATAATGGGATGCATCTCTAATGTTAGCTTCGCATTACTAATAAAAGGTGCAGCCTCGCCTTTCTTTAAAAGTTTCAGGGGATTAAGACAATGTTGCCCCTTGTCACCACTCCTCTTCCTACTGGTGGCAAAAGGTCTGAGTCATCTGATTCGCTTAGCCAAAAGGGAGGGAACAGTAAAAGGATTGGAAGTAGCAGTCAACATGTTTATTTCACATCTCTTGTTTGTGGGCGATATCTTACTGTTCACCAATGGAAACCTGAATGAAATCAAGGAATTAAAAAATATTCTGGACCTCTTCATGAAAGCGACTGGAATGCAAATAAATTACAGGAAGTACCAGCTTATCACGGAAGGATTAAATAGGCTTGAGAAAAACCAGATCTCCTCAATTATTCCTTTTGATGTGCTTAGCATGGAGAATCCTTTCAAATATTTAGGCTTTTGGCTGAAGCCTAACGCTTACAGGAAGCAAGACTGGAATTGGCTGGTTGCTAAAATCGAAGCCAGAATCTCACACTGGAGCTTCAAATGGCTCTCCCGAGTAGGAAGACTGACTTTAATCAAATCGGTGTTACTAGCCATGCTAGTCTATTGGGCTGCATTAACATGGGTTCCAAAAGGGATTCTAGAAAAAATAAATAGAATCCGCAGTAGATTTCTATGGGCAGGCTGAAAGGAGGACTCTGTTCTTCCATGGGTAGCCTGGGAAAAAGTAGCAAGACCAAAAGAATGGGGAGGATGGGGGATAAGAAATCTCACTAACTTCAACATATCCCTGGCAGCAAAATCAGGTTGGAGAATAGTCAAAATGGAAAATCTTTGGACAAAAGTGGTAAAAAGGAAATACATATACCCTACTCCTTTAAAAGAATGGATCAGGAACCCAATTAAGAAGGAGAAAAATGCTTCGTTGGTGTGGAAAGCCGCAGTGGAGGCGTTCAAGGTGATTGAACAGGAGCTAACCTGGCAGATTGGAAATGGGGAAAACTTGAGGATAGGGAAAGATCCTTGTGTTGGATGCAATGAAAATTTTGCCCTTTCTCCTGGTCTAATCAGACATCTAGAATCAAAAGGTATCTTGCATCTCAGTCGGGTCGAGAAAATTGGTTTCTCTTCAATATGGGGGCAAGCTTGGAAATCTGGAGAAGATCTAGGCCTACGGCCAGCCTGGTGGAACGAGTGGAAGGTATACACCGAAGAGCTAACTCAGTCAGATGTAAGGATAAGGGATAGACAGGATCAGCTAGTTTGGGCACATGCGGAAAATGGATCTTACTCCCCAAAATTCAGGTACAAATTTCTAATGACAAGAAAAGGATGGGGAGAACCGGAATCGTGGGTCAAACTGATATGGAACTCAAATGCCCAGCAAAAGCCAGACTTTTCTTTTGGTGTATTCTAAAAAGGAAAATTCCTACATGGGATATACTTCAAGCTAGGTATAAACAAGGGCCGAGGATATGTCCTCTATGCAAGTCAGATTCTGAAAACATAAGACATATGTTCCTTGCATGCCCTTTTGTCAAAATAGTTTGGGCGGAGGTCAGGAAGCTTATTGGAAAACAGGTTGAATGGGAGGGGGAAATGTTCCGGAGGTATGGGATAAATGGTGGCGCAATTATCCTGAGGGGAAAATGAGAAATTTACCACCTATCATCTACTGGGGAATCTAGATTGCAAGGAATAGGAGTATTTTTATGGAAAAGGAAACCACCGCCGAATCTATAGCGATTCAAAGTACTTCTATCCTAGATAATATTCCTCAGTTAGAGGAGGAAAGGAATAATAGCCAGATAAGGGAGGAACATATCAGAGAAGGAATCCCATGGGCATATTTTGACGGGGCTTCACAGAACAACATAGCAGGAGCAGGAATGATTATCCATTTAAACGAAACCTAGTCTTTAAAATCTTCAGTAGGGCTAGGCATGGGGACAAACAACTTTGCAGAACTCTCAGCCTTAAAACTTCTTCTATGTTGGCTCATTCACAGGAACATCCTCACAGTTTAGATCTTTGGAGATTCTTTATCTGTCATTAAATGGGTCAATGGACAAAGTAGATGTCACAGTTATATGCTCAGACCTTTATTAGAAGAAATTCAATCCTTGAAACTCTCTTTTAATGTGTTTTCAATTTGCCATATCTACAGGGAGTGAAATGTTACAGCAGATAACCTTTCTAAGGAAGGTTTACAGCAGGTTATGGGCAATTGGAAAGTAGTGGAAGAATCTCATGGACAGATCCGTGTGTGGGATCAGCCACCTCACACTTAATATTTTTCTTTTATCTTTTCAGTTCTAAAGACTTTTATGCTATTTTAAAACACTTGGAAAACTTACTGTATTTTGAGACAAAATGGGATCAAAGTTTCACAACAGTTTTATTTTGAAAGCTTTTTCTATTTTCGTTTTGGGCTGTTTTCCTCCTAAGAGGAGGCCCAGGAAATAGAAAATTGTCATCTCTACATGGATATCATTTTTGGACTGTTTACAGATTTTGATAGGCTGAAAACGTAACTGTGTAGTTTTACGTCTTCAGATGATACTTTAGTCAGTTTTTGAGATGCAGAAAAGACTGTCTTTTTTGTAGCAGCTATATGAGAACATCATACAGTGAACGGAATGCCCTGGCATATACTTGTAACTTTTTATGTTAAATAAAAAGTTCACTTTTTTCCTTGGGAAAATAAATAAATAATTGTGAGTAATAATTTCGGGTAAGTATGCTTAATTACATAAGAATCCTACCTATTTTGGTAGGCAACAACTTTAGATAAATATATTTATTTAAATTAGTATTAATACATAAATCTAATATAAACAGATAGCATTGTATCTATCTTAATTTTTGTTAGACCTACATTAAAATGTTTACACTCAATTAAAAACATTACAACATCTTTATCATACCAATGTATACTCTTAGCACAATAATAAAGCAATACTTTATCTTTGAAATATTTGCCAATCTAATAAATAATATATATATAATATATATATATATATATATATATATATATATATATATATATATATATATATATTTTTCAATAAAAAATAATATTTCGTAATCAATCCATTTATAACTTTGGAATCCGGGTAATTATTTAAAATGAAGTTATCGAAACATAAAATGATGGGATGGAATTTGGTTTGGATGGAGCTCAATTTAGGAGGTGTCATTTGTTATGTATTTGCCACGTATGAAATGATAAATTAGGTTTAAATGGGAAAATTAAGGGGTAATAAAATCATTGACCTTTGATAACCTCAAAGAATAGTTATAAAGAAGTTCAATGAATTTCTTAATTAAAATTCCAATAACTCTAAGGTAGTTAGGGCTTTGCTTTTCACTTCCTTTGAGATTAGAATAAGGATAATTTAAAAAAATAAAATAAAATAATGAGGATATGCACTCTAATGGTAGAGTTACATAACTTATATAAATTATATATTTACAAAAAAATCAATATTAATATATTTTTCCAAGGAAAATTTTATAGAGAAATTTTGAGGCATTTTTGTATTTTCATATGTAACTTATTTAACGTAAATCTATTAGTATTAATTATAATATTTTACTCGATAATGATGTGGTGTCATGTAAATAGATATATGTTGGAATATGAAATTTCTACTTGTCTCAGTTGTGATTCCTTCTATTTAGAGGAGTCTGTTCCTATTTTGTTTCTTAGATTTGTGTGTGGTTGAAATATTCTTTCAACCAACAGATTGTGTGTCCAATATAGTTTTTCTATCTTGAGACAATACTCTTGTATATATGTAATATCATATTTGATTAATGGAATATAGATTTCCTTATGGAAATTTAACATGGTATCTGTCATCACCCCAAGAAACTCTCCTAGGTTGTATCTCGGAGATGCTCGGGAACATTACAGACTCAACATCATGTTGGGAAATGGATGAATGGAAGGAACGATGCTTGTTCAAGCCAGATAACCACTTCTACTATGCTTAACTCCAGACATGCGTGAACACCCCCAAACTATAAGGCTTTAGACCACCAATTACTCATAGTTTAAGGATTGAGTGAATACGGAGAATAATGACCACACCAGCAGATGCACAGGACCCTGTGATGGCCAGCTACAACCAATAAAGAAGTCTGCAAGTCTATTCCCTAATGCACAGATAGGATGACAGCTCTCTGGCGCTAAGTAAAAAGAAACCTGAATAACACATTCACTGATACATACAATATTTTAACACAGAGGTGGGATGATAACCCCTCTAATGCTAAACATAAAGAGTTCAAGAAAACTGCATAACAGGCACAGACTAGAACAGAGTAGAAAGTGAAAGTGAGCAATTAACAATAAAAGAAGCTTGTATTAGCTGAAAATGTCGACGAGACGTTGCAAGTATCAAAGCAGTCACAGTCTCTAGAAGTTGAACCTTACATCAGACAACAACCATCAACCCTAATTACATCTATTTTCGAGGTATATATAGAGTTTATTTACAAAATGTTCTGCTATTCTAAGCAGGGAGGGGTCATAATGGACCACCAACCGCTTTAACTCTCTGATGGAGTCTCTGCTACAATCTGCTTGCTTTAATGAATGAATTTGATCTTTTCTGATACTCTGTTGTCATTCTCGAGCAGGTGGAGTATAGTATGGAAGAAGTTCCATAACTGGTAAAGGTCGTGATCTGCTTGAGGCTGGTCCTTTCCTTTTTGGCCATCCTATTTATTGAATGCGGTGGTTGAAGATTAACTACGCAGAGTGCTGAATACTGGCCACCTTCTTCCTTCATATGCACGGGACAGGCTGTGGATGAGCTGACTGCATGGCAGAACAGATATTAGCCGTTGGATCAAGTGAATGGAGGGTAGATATCTGTTGGTGAGAAGAATCGAGTGGAAGTGGGAGCAAACAACGTGAGCCGTTGGATCTCGGGCGAATAAATCCAATGGTCATCGAGTGGAGAAGATACACAGGAGATAATGAGCGGGGACAGGTGAGTGGGCAGTAAATGGTATGTATCGCACCGCTTTTGGAGGGTGAGTGGTAATCGTACAAGGGGGAGCGATGCGAGTTATCGGGCGACGTGTGGCGGATGTGACGAGAGGAAAACCACTGTGATCGCGAGTTAATGCGTGGGCAACTTACACGAGTGGAATGAGCGAATTCTGTCCAATCGAATGAATGGACAGCGGAGATCTCTCGGTAGGAGGTATTGGGAGATATGGGATCAGGACAGACGAGGGCCATTGGATCACATACAGGTGGATCCAACGATCATTAGGGGCAGAAGATGCGTGGGGATTATCGCCAGGGGAGAACCATGCAATATGGAAAATACACTATTGGCGCAAATTCTCGGCAAATACACTAATAGAGGCGCAAACCGGACTTGAAACTTATTACACGGGAGCGGTGGGTCATATCAGGTCCGACGCCTAATATCACATCGCAAAAATGGAGTGGTCTGCGTTAATGTCAAGTCCTAACCCTGTGCCGGTTGCGATCGCTGATAGCGATATCGCATCAGACCTCCGCCAAGGGTAACTCCCTGATTGCGATGAATGTATGTGGATCCGCTGCTACATTACAATATGACTTAACTTATCATTGCATCCGTCACAGATCGCAAGTCAAGAAGTCTTACCACATGAAAGTGCCGATTGCGATTTAAGAAGCGGACCCAATATAGGAATTAACTGCTTTTAAGACTGAGAAAGGGAGAATGAGCAGTGCAAGGGAAGGAGAAAATGACTGTTGTGAGTTTTCTTGAATAGCAGCAACATGACCAAGCTTGTATCTGACCTTCAATTGTTGAAGGATGTAGCAGAGCTAATAGTATCGGAGCCCCTGAGGGCCTGGCCCCTCCTGGGCTTGGCCCCTTCTAGGTTGAGGAAATAACAAAGTATATTTGTATTGTTTTTATTTTTTGTTTATCCATCTATATATGCGAGTTGTGATGGTGGTGTGGCTATTGGGATATGAAAGAAAGTAGAGGCCGCTGGGAAGCTATTTGGAAGCATTGTAAGATCAAGTGGAAACACTCTTGGAAGAGTTGTTGGAGCTGCTAGTTATGATTGCTTCTATGCTAAGCGAAGGCAAGCAGGCTGACTTTCGTTGGAGACTAAGAGATTTTCTAGAACCCATTGAAGAGCTAGTACAGTCCAATTCTGCTGACACATGGACTGTATTGGATCTAACTCACGGTGAAGGCACTATTCTTCAATTCTTGACGCATCGTAGTGATCGTGGTTCCGTTGTTGGACATGCTGCTTTCACATAGGTGGTTGACGTGGAGTTGATGTGCTGAAGAGTCAGTGCTCGCTGACAAAATCATTGAATCTACAGTGGCAACACTCGTAGCTGCAGATTGACTCTAGAATCGGTGGATTTGGTGGTCTGGTGATATGTGGTATTTCGGATCTGGTGTGGATGTTGGTTGCTACCTCCTTCGCATCTGGTGGTCTACTTGCTAGGATGTGTGACCTGTGGAGGGCAGAATCGGATCATGGTGAACCCGACATGAAAGTACAGTTGATTTCTACCAGTGATTTGGTTGTGTTGTCACTGTGCAAAAGAAGCAGTCATTAGGTGTAAAAGGTTCATGGAAAGAGGACCAAGAGGCATTGCTTAAGGAGGCATGGGACTCATTGGCGAGACCCTGCTGCAAAATGTGTCGGGGCGGGGAAGGCCAGTGATGCGAAAGTCGATGTGTATCAGGCCTCGTGGTGGAATGGAACCCGCGATGTCGATTCCAAGGCTTGCCATGGAAACTTGAAGGGGACAAAGCGGGAGATGGAGCAGAAGCGAAGCTCATCGAAAGTGAGTCTGGACAGAGAAAGAAGCCTGGATCTAAATCTATTTTCTGGTTAAAACTTAATACCCCTGTTTTTTCCAATATGTTTTTAGAAATTTCTACTTTTCAGTTTTCTGCATCGGAATGTGTCAGTCTTCTCACAGTCAAATAAATAAAGAAAATGCTGAGAATTTCGATTATGGCATGGTTTGCTTCCTTTCAATTTTATGTTTTTTTGGGTTCCTGGGTTTGAAATCGGGCAAGAATGAGTGGGGAACCAAATTCAATAAGTTTCTTTCTCGACTATTTCACACCAGTTTGGCTGCTCTGTGAAATAAGAACCCATATCATAATATAGAATACAATTGTACTACTGAGTCCTTTTTTGAGTTGGGTACTTTCCAGTCTAGTGTCTATAAGGAGCTTCGACAGCAGAGAGAAGAAAAATTGAAGTGAAAGTCCCTGCTAAAATCAGATTATGAGCTACCCTGATCGCCCCAACAAAGCGTTTTGAGCTTCAGGAAGTCGTGGAAATAATGGAAGAAATGATAGAAATTTCCCACTTGAATGACAACACCAGCCTGAACATTTGTGGCTTCATGGAAGCATCAGTTTGAAATTTGGGTTGGTCAGCTTGGTGATGGACGAGCCATAACACTGGGATCGCAGTTGGGTATGAGTCTCTTTGATAATATTCTTCCACATTAAAATGTGGTATTTATAAATGTTTTGGAATTAGAAGCATTAAGCGTAGATAACTCAGTGCAATGTTTTTTTTGTTAGAATTAGCTACTCTAACAAATCATGTAGGTGAATCCACGACAAATAAACTAGAAAAAGAAAGAAAAGACCAAAGGGGCTTGGTGGTGAAGATTGGAGTGCAACAAATATTGATTTTGTGCAACACTCACACTGAAAATTAGGTGATGATGGACAATTAAGTCAAAGTTTGTGTGTAAGTTTGTGGAATAGACTCACTAGCATGATGTATTATGAGTCACACATATTAATTATAAGCAAGTCTAGGACGTTTTGTAATGGTCTTTATAATGTATGTACCTAGTAACTCCAAGAGTTGGAGTGTGAAATGTAAGCTCGATTTACCTACAGAGCCTTCATGGCTACAGATCCTTTGTGGCTACAGTGCCCCAGTGGCAACATAGGAGCCTCAATTCTCACAGTTTAAAGAACCTTCATGGCTATAGTGCCCCAGTGGCAACATAGGAGCCTCAATGCTCACAGTTTCGAAGTCTAGGTGGTCGGGAGTGACATACCTTACTCACACGAGAAATTTTCTTTCTCACAGGTCTCACCGGATTTCTAGCTGAGCACAAGGCATCATTGAGGGTGATCCGATAAAATCCAGAGCATGGTTATGGGTAATCTGATAAAACCCATGATGATGATATTGGAGGGGGATTTGCAGGTATAGGTACATGTATGTAGTTATAATGGTTGACAGAACCATGTATGCCAAGGACATCCTACAAGACTAGCGATTGCAGCGGTTAGCACCCACGCATTCCGGTGGACGGTTGCTCCTTTATATGGACATCAACATATTCTTTTGTTATGTTTGACCACAACTAGACTTTGCAGATTGATATCGAGACAAGTAGTCATTAAGGGGGTGTGTTGGAGTATGTAATTCCTACTTGTCTCAGTTGTGATGCCTTCTATCTAGAGGAGTCTGTTCCTATTTTGTTTCCTAGATTTGTGTGTGGTTGAGATATTCTTGCAACCAATAGATTGAGAGTCGAAGATAGTTTTCCTATCTTGAGACAATACTCCTATATATACGTAATATCATATTTGATTAATAGAATATAGATTTCCTTATGGAAAGTTAACAACATACAATAAAGGCAGGCAATTTAAAAAATCAAACTTAGATAATCAATGTTAAAACCTTCTCCATGGACCCATTAAGTTATAACACAATCCTCTTTATATATTTACATATTAAAATATATCAAATAGATAATTTTTTATCATAGTGAGAAATACAATATTATATTCTTCACAAATAAATTATTAATATAAACGAGAATTTCATCATAATATAAATCTTGATTGTTTCAGGTAAACAAAACCAACGAAAAATGGAAGTAGGTTGCAACTATTATGATGATTTCATCCCACAATTCTATAAACAACACTAGGTATATTCTAAGCTATGATAGGCTATAATAACCTCTCTAAGGTTGACTCTAAAACTTGCTAAACCCCTTGAGTTTAATTTAGAATTAAATCCCCAAAATGTCAACATTCTCTCATTTGAAATCAATCAACAAAGCTTCACATGAAGAGCTTACACTTTACTCCATTATCTCCAAAAGCTCATCACCACCCCCAACCCATACTAGAAAAAAAAACTTACATAAAATGATGGGATGTGTTATTTATTATTTATAAAACAACGAACTAGAAATGATGTTTTTTTGGAGTTTAATTATATTAATAAGTTATTCCATAAAGTATATCTATGGTTGGAAAAATTAGCAAAGAAGCATTGACAACTTACGAGAATAATGGACTTACAAATACAATGATTAAGTTGTGGATGCTTCGAATTCATCCTATGGGATGACATTATAAGGCCATGTGATAAACAAGGTCGTTAAAATCACGCCACCATTATTTTATGAAAGCATAATGATAACCAGGTAGATGGAATGATTAACCAAATTTTAAGTTCAAATTCAAGAGGGCCACGTTAAATTAGTTAAGTTAACAATTTCAAGAGGGCCAAGGTTCATATACACTTAACACTTATTGTTATGTAATTAGACTTGTTTATTAAACTTATCTAAAGGAGATTCTTGTGAGATATATTCAATGGAGGTGTGTACATCTATTAAAATTTGAACCTATGCCAAATTCATTGGGTATTCTAATATTGAAGACGCAGTAATAATGGATACTGAAAAATGTGAAGTAAAAATGGAGCTTTGCTATCACCTTTATAATGAGCATAGACTAAGAAGAGGAAAACTTTACAAATACTAATTATATATATATATATATATATATATATATATATATATTTTGATTATGTACGTTTTCATAATATGTAATTATGTTGCTGATGTAAATCTGTTGAATGTAAACTATGTAGCGTTTATGAAATCTCTGACATTTTGAATGGACATTTTATCCATTATCAAGGACACATAAAATTTATAATAAATGTGTAAGAGCGACGAATTAATATTAAATAGAATTAAAATTGTTATTGGTGGATAATGAATAAAGATTAAGGTAAACCAGACTTATAAAAAATACAAAATTTAGAGAATGGTAATTAAGAAAATATTTTTAAACTAATAATATTATAAATTTTAATTTAATTTTAAATTTTAAATGCGACATTTTGAATTTTGAATTTAAAATATAATAATCTGTTGAAAAATTATTAGGGTGATGTTATAATTTATAAAGAATTATTTAAAATTTCTGAATTTTTATAATAAAACCAAGTTTCAAGCATTGAGGCGAAGGTAGTATCTAAGGTGGCAAAGCACACAGCGGAGTAAGCTATAGCAGCAGAGGCAAGCAGTTGACCCAGTCACATTATAATAGAGCCATAGCCAGCAACACTACTACTAACAACATTAGTAGTATAGTCCTAGTAAGCAGAAAAAAGAGTAGATCCAGTTCCGCCAGCCTTAGCAGCCAATGATCCAGTCAGAAGTTGACCTCATTGACCGAGCAAAGGCACCAGTAGCTATAGAAGCAGCATATTATATAGAACATAATGACCAAGATGCAAGGGCATTCTCAGTAGCAAATCCAATACTAGCACCACTAACATCAGCAGATCGAGTCGCATACCCAGGTGCCACTCCTGTATCAGTCCCATAATCTGTGCAGTGGATGCATACCCACTAGTGGTAGCTTCCTTCCTTCTAGCTTATCCCGTCCTAGCTTGCTTCCTTGGCTCAGTTACATATGCGTTATATAGATAGTTGCGTTAAACTAAAAAGGAAGGAAAATAAAGAAGGGAACTAAATAGAAAGATGTATAACTAAAGAATTTAATAACCCAAATACAAACTAATGTGAAAATATTGTGAAAATAAAAAATGAGAAGATAGAGGGATTGAAAGAGGAAAAAATGAAATACAAAATTATCAATAAATCTTTATATATAGATAAAATGATAAAAACCTAAAAAGAAGGGGCATAAAATAAAAGGAGGGGAGAAAAGGAAATTGAACAAATATACAAACATATTAGTAGCAAGGTGATTTATTACAGAGATGAATCACAATTTCCAGGAATGATTTATTTGATTTAATTATTCTTATAATTAAAAATGTTGGGGTGTTTATTAATTTCAATGGATTCTCTAATGATTCTATGAGGGTGAAAGAGAGATGAAGACATAATTTTCAATTAGTCAAAATTGATAAGGTGTTTGGAATTATGATAGGCTCCACAATTATTGATTTTGAGATCCAATTGTGAAGATTGTTAACGATATTCTCTTTAAGCCAAGTTTTAAAGATTTCTTAGTTTGACTTTGTATGTTTTTCCACATAAGAAAGGGGTTTGATATATACCTTCTTTGAGCTTAGGATCTTATTTATCTTTAGCAGATCTTAACTATGGGAAATGTAATCTTCATGCCTTATGTGAATTTATCATGTATTTAGTTGAGAAGAAATATGAAGAGCCTCGAATGAATATGAATAGGCATTGGGAGTCCAAAAGGACCTCTTAGAAGATAAAACCAAGAGTCATAAAGCAAAGCTAATATATATATTATATATATATATATATAATATATATATATATATATGGGTAAAAGCATGGAGCTTGATTACACTTTTTGGCAAGGGAGGGTGCGCTTAGGTGGAAAAAAGAGAGCTCAATTGAGCATTTAAGCACTCAATCGAACCATTTTCAAGCACTTGATGGAGCTCCTTGAGCGTTAAAAAAATAGCACGATCAAGGGTTTAAAACAAACCCTAGATCAAACATTATGACTCCATCAATCTCTAGGGTGCAATGGAGCGTTAGAGCTTGTTTAAGCCCTTATTTTCTATTAAAATGCATGGTCGCGATCTATGCACATCATTTTTGCATAGATCGTCAGGCAAGCAAGAGCTTAACCGAGATATTGAAGCTTGATTGAGCAATTGGACCATGAAGCAACCCAACCAACCTCGCCAACAACCCTGCTAACATCCCAGAGTCTCAAACCAGGGTAGGATTCCTATATTTTTTGTCTTTATTTATTTTTTTTTTCTTAGAAAAATAAATAAATTAATTTGGAAATAAAAAACCTACCATACAAAAACCATGAAAACCACAAAAAACCACCAAAAAAACATTTCAAAGCAACTTAGAAAACCACAAAAAATCTAGAAAACCACAAAATACAACCTAGAAAACCACAAAAAACCACCAAGAAAACACTTCGAAACCACCAAAAAAACTATAATTTAGGTTTTAATTTTTTTCTTACTTCAATGGGAACATGTTTATAATGAATATTTTATGACTTTGAATGATAAAAATATTATTTTCTAATTATTTTAGGTTTAAAGTTTTTTGTTAAGAGATTAGTGAAATAAAATTTCAATTTTTTATTTTTTATTTTTTTGTTATTAAAAATGAATTTTAAATTTTGAAGAAATTTGACTGCAAATATACCCCAAAAAACTCCAAAACAGAAAACAACCAAACTATAACTAATAAATAATTAAATTAAGAGTTTGAGATTAGTCAACCTCTCTTAAATAAATAAATTAAGAGCTTGAGATTAGTCATCCTCTCTTTATCAAATAGGAAATTTTATTTTATTATTTTAATTTGAATTAATTTATATTTTAAATATTTTATAATAATAAATAAATACCATTAGTTAAAAATATTATTTACTTAATTAAATATTAATCTTTACAGTTAAAAATCTATAAAAATAAAATTTGCTATAAAATTATAATATATATATATATATTAGAACTCTATATATTGTTGATAACATAACATAGTTATCTCTCTTTCTTTCTCCTCTCTTATATATAAACTATAACATAGCATGTAACATAACTATAACATAATTCATAACATAATATATGTATAACATCACATAGTTCTATAACTTGTTAACATAACATACATACAACATACATACATACATACATACATACATACATACATACATACATATATATAATATATATATATATATATATATATATATATATATGTATGTATGTATATATGTATGTATGTATGTATGTCTGTGTAACATTGCTATAAATAATTATAAACTATGTATAACACAACATATTTTAACATGTACGTCATAATTATAACATAGTATAACTATAACTATAACATTTAATATATCATAATTATTTAAAACTTCACACACACACACACACACACACACACATTCAAGTTGTAGCAATGCATCATTGATATATACATATTAAATCAATCATGAAAAATGCATTTAAAGTGAATACAAACATTTTGATTCTTTTCTAATTTGTACCATATTATTTTATTATGTAGTGTGTTGTACAAGAAATATTATTTTCATGTGGTTGCACCTAGTAGATGTCATATGATGATAGCTCAGCCGCTTTGATACTTCAAAGCTGCATCTTTACATTTTCTGGCCATGGACCTGTGGGTTATGGGCCCACATATATATCAGAAGCCTTCAAGTCAGCGGAATTACAACAAAACCCGACCAATCAACCAACAATGGTTGATGGTCGGAACTCAATAGAAATAAACCCAGGTTCATAACCTATTGGGTCCACCAGAAATGTTAAGCCACATGCACATTCGAGCACGATTACCATTCGTTCAACCAACTGACAAACGGTCTAGGTGGCTAGAGCTCAACGAGGTTTTAAGCCTATTGTATAAAACCTTATTGCATCCATTTTTGGAATTAACGACTGTGCTTGTTTGCACACGATATGCGTCCAATCGCCATTAAATGGACGGTCTGATCCTTCGAAACCTTAAACTCCTTTGGATGATTTTATCGGGTCCACTAGCCAAGTTAAATTGCTCGCAAGTTTCCGCGTGATCACCTTGGATCTTCTTCCAGCAGACGGCTATGATGTTTCCTTCGCCATTCCTCTTCCATCATTACAATCCGTCGATCTAGATGATCTAACAGTTTCGATTGAAACAGATTCCTCGTTCACTTTTGTTGGAATTACGTCATAACAAAGTTTTTCCCTTCCATACTATGTTTAAGGCGAAGTTCATAGGAACTTTGTCTTACACTTGCACACACAAATTATCAACTTACAGTAAAGAACGTATATGTAAACAATACACAGACACACGAAATCCACATAACAAACATATTTCAATTATATACAAAACTAGATTACAGGCTAAGGCCTCACAGCCGAATCACAAATTGCTCTATGACTACATTGTATCTTCTATCTCTCTTCCACACAATACATACTCTCTTATAAAGGAAATTACAAAGGCGTGGATCATCTAGGATCCACGATTTCCTCCCACAAATCGCTCAATCAAGCCCTCAAATCTTTCTATATGCATACATGGCAGATAATTACGTTTAATTAAGCCTTCTAAAGACTTATCAATTCCATCAATTTAGCTCTGTTTAAATAGAATTCATTCCGGTTTAGAATGATTGTCCACATTTCCTCTTTCATAGCTTTGAATTCCGATTTTAATGAAGGGTGCTCGGATGGTCCTGCATCAAACTCCCGAGGTGCAAAAAATTATGACCTCCTGGTCATATGCTTTTCCATCCCTTAGCAATTCTACCCACATCCTCTGTGTTTTTTCCTTTATGATCTTTTCGTGAGCTTCAAAAAAACCTCTACAGTACCAAGTCCTCCCTACTACATGATACCCCAGCAAGCTTCTCTCCTTTGAGCTTAGTCTTTCGACATCTCTCTGGTTCTCTCTTCTTTGGAACCATTTGAGCACTCTTTGCTCTAGGTTGCTGCAATATTCTCACCTTCTTTTCCCGCTATCCATACGACAAGAATAAGACCACAAACTCTCCAATCTTTAACATAGATGTACCTCCTTTTGCATGCAGAATCTTATTCTGCTCTGATACCAAAATGATGACAACTTAGTTGCTTTGATACATCAAAGCTGCATCTTTACATTTTCCATGTGTGGACCTGTGGGTTATAGGCCCACGTATATCTCAGAAGCCTTCAAGTCAGTGGAATTACAACAAAACTAGACCAATCAACCAACAATGGTTGACGGCCGGAACTCAACAGAAATAAACCCCAGTTCATAACCTATCGGGTTCGTCAGAAATGTTAACTCATGCACACATTCAAGTGCGATTACCATCCAATCAACCAATTGATGAATGGTTTGGATAGCCGGACCTCAATGAGGTTTTAAGCCCATTTTATAAAACCATACTGCGTCCATTTTTGGAATTAACGGCCGCACTTGTTTGCACGCGATATGCATCTGATCACCATTAAATGGATGGTCTGATCCTTCGAAACCTTAAACTCCTTTGGATGGTTTTCTTGGGTCTGCTAGCTGAGATAACTTCCTCACAAGTTTCCACGCGATCACCGTGGATCTTCTTCCATCAGATGGCTATGATTTTTCCTTTGCCATTCCTCTTCCATTGTTACAATCCGTTGATCTGAACGATCCGGTGGTTTCGATTGAAACGGATTCCTCGTTTACTTTTGGTGGAATTACGTTATAACACAGATTTACCCTACGATCCTCTGTTTAAGGCGAAGTTCATAGGAACTTCTTCTTACACTTACACACATAAATTATCAACTTACAGTAAAGAATGTATATGTAAACAATACACAAACACACGAAATCCACATAACAAACATATTTCAATTATATACAGAACTAGATTACAGGTTAAGGCCTCATGACCGAATCACAAATCGCTCTACGACTACATTGTATCTTCTATCTCTCTTCCACACAACACAGGCTCTCTTATAAAGGAAATTACAAAGGCATGGATCATCTAGGATCCACGATTTCCTCCCACAAATCACTCAATCAAACCCCTAAATCTCCCTATATGCATACATGGCAGATAATTACGTTTAATTAAGCCTTCTAGAGACTTATCAATTCCATCAATTTAGCTCTATTTAAACAAAATTTGCCCTGGTTTACAATGATTTTCCATGTTTCCTCTTTCACGACTTTGAATTCTGATTTTAATGGAGGGTGCTTGGGTATTCCTGCATCATCATATGTCAAGGTTATAAGAATTTAAATTCTATTGAAGTATTTGGTTGGCATGAAATTTTATTAGTTTTGCAAACAAGTTTATTTCAATTTTTTACATATATATTTACATATTTACAACCTATGAATAAGTTTTGTTCAATTTTAAAAAAGTAAAATATGATTGAAATAAGTTTTATTCAATTTAAAAGATGTGGAGATGTAAAAATTATAAATGTGTTTTATTTGATTTTATTCCATTTGAGGTTATCTACAAGAGGTTAGTCACAACATGATATATGTGCATGTGTGTGTGTGTTCTATTTGTTGCACTTTTTACAATCCAATATGAAGCATGGAAAGTGAGAATAATAAGAATGTAGTTAATTACAAATCATTTACAGTTTCAAGAAGCAAACAATTCAATTAGTGAACATTTTATTTGAGACGAAAATTCAAGTATTTTGTGTATGGTTGAATTACTATAACATAGAATTCAATGCACATCATCAATAATCCTTTTGTGCTTACATTGAAATCAATGCACAATGTTAATCTAATTGCCTTGAAATTAATGTACACTATATATCTATTTACATCAAATCAGAAATCAACATCTTCACTGAAATCAATGCATCCAATACAAGCACTCAAATAGGATGAGAAATCAACATCTACACTAAAATCAAGGCATCTAAAGCAAACAAATCAAATAGGATTAGAAATAAACATCTACACTGAAATCAATGCATCTAATGCTAGCAATCAAATAGGTTTAGAAATAAACATCTACACTGAAATCAATGCATCTAGTTCTAGCAATGAAATAGGATTATGAATCAACATCTACATTGAAATCAATGCAACTAATGCAAGTAATCAAATAGAATTATAAATTAACATCCTTAATCAAATCAATGACTCTAATGCAAGAAATAAAATAGAATTAGAAATCAACATCTACACAGAAATACATGCATCTAGTGCAAGAAATCAAATAGGATTAGAAATTAGAATCTACGCTGAAATAAATGCATCTAGTGCAAGGAATTTTCTTCCCTTTCTCTCTCCCCTCCATCTATATGTATATCGCCCTCCATTTCTCCTTCTTTGTCTCTCTATCTCACACCCTCAAACCCACACACTATCTCTCTTCATATCTATCTATCTCTACGTCCCTCCCTCTCTCTATCTCTCTATTCTTCCCTCGCTCCCCCTTCCATCTATATCTCTATCTCCCTTTTTCTCTCATTCTCCTTCTCTCTATATCACCCTGCAAGCATGCACATTGCTTCTCCATATTTAGCTATGTCTTCGTCCCTCTCCCTCTCTGTCTCTTTATCTCTTCCCCTTCTCTTGCTCTATCTCCCCTTCAATCTATTTTCCCTCCTACTCTCCTCTCTCCCTCTCTCTCCATCTCCCTTGTCACTCCCTCTCTCTCTCTTTCACCACCTTTCTCTCTCTTGCCTTTCTCTTTACCTCCCTCACCCTCCCTCTCCAACTTCATCTCTCTCTCTCTCTCTCACTCCCTCTCAAGTCCTCTCTCTCTTCCTTTCTCTCCCACCCCCTCCTGTCTCTCCCCCTCATCATTCACTCTCTCTCTCTCTCTCTCTGTTCTCCAACTCTATCACTATCTTCCTCCCTCTCTTGTTCTCTCTCCCCCTTATCTCCAACATGCACACTCTCCCTCCATCTCTCCTTGTCACTCCCTCTCTCTCTCCACCTTTCACTCTCTAAATGTCTTTCTTGTTCCCTCCATATATTTTCCTCCAACTCCATCTCTCTCTCCCTCTTTTTATCCTCCACTCTCTCCTCCTTTCCCTATCTCCATCTTTGTGTCACCCTCACTCTCTCTTACCCTTCTCTCCCACTTTCTCTCCTCTACTTCTCTCTTTCTTCACTCCTCTTCTCACTCCAACACTTTATCTCTATCTCTCCCTTGTCACTCCCTCTATGTCTCCACCTCTATCACTCTAGGTCTTTGTTATTTCCTCTCATATATATTTGGAGCTAATATACTATTGCAATATGTAACTAGGTTTGGTATTCATAATGACATATGTAATCACGTTTTTATGTATTTAATGTAAAGATAAAAATAAATTTATTATTGTTATTCTTGAGTGATTTAGGTGGCTCTGGGAAGGTTCAATTTTGAAAGTATCTATATCCCAACAATATTGGCACTAGTTTATAGTGTTCGTCATTATAAACCCAATAATGTAAACAACACTTCAATTGGAGTCTATATAACCATTTTATTACCATCGAAAATTTGGAAGTTATACAAGATAGTAAAAACCACTTTACCTATGTGGCCACTGATTAGCCAATAATCCACTAACATATAGTACTCTAACATTAGCATCCTTATCCTTACAAAAGGACAAAAAAACATATTATAAATTTCATAGGAGACAAAATCCATATAATACATATATATATATATATAATCAAAAATCCATAATATAATTATATAACCCTATTAACAAAAATAACACAATACCATAGTTATATGGTATCTTCAAAAATGAAAATATGAAAATCCAACGAATATTATAAAATACAGGTGGTGAAATGAAATAGGGTGGTTATATATATACTATTTTTTTAATATATATAATATATATATATATATAATATGTGGGTAATATGGTTTAACCAACCATATGTATAAATTTTAATAAAACCAACAAATTTTTATGGCAGGTTTGTTACACTGTATATGCCATATATTACATTACAATGACAACCCCAAAACCTTTAAACAACCGACGACTTCACACGGTCACATTTCAAAACAGTTTGGCGTTTGTGTGATGACAATATTTGGAAAATCCAACGAATATGTAAAAATCCAGGGTGGTGATATAATAGGGTGGTTATATATATATATATGGGGTAATATAGTTATAAACCAACCATATGTTAAAATTTATAAAAGCCAACAAATTTTTATGGCATGTTTGTTACACTGTATATGCCATATATTACATTACAACGACAGCCCCAAAACCTTTAAACAAACGACGACTTCATACGGTCACATTTCAAAATAGTTTGGCGTTTGTGTGACTACAATATTTGTTTTATCTAAGTTAAAGCATGACATAAGAAGGGTTTGAAAACAGAACCCACTAGAAAGAATACTTTATTCAAACGGAGCGAAGCAATCTACCACCCGACAGAACCTTCGTAGATCCGCCGACCTGGTCCTATAAAATACCACCTCCTTGTCGCGGACGGAGGGGTAGCGGAGGCCGAATGCATTGGAACAACACCACGATGGCACTGAGAGCGAGGGGAATCGTGAGTCGGGATGTTAGAACTTTAACCCGACAGTGGAACTTTGATCTTGTGGAATTATTTTGAATGTGGAATCGTGAGTTAGAGGAATTTTGGAAGAATTTTTTAGATTTTTTTGGAGTCCAAATTTTGATGGTATTAGGAATTTACCAACTTTGTATTCAGATTACTATGAAATTTGCTAAACATTTTATGGTGTAGAGAGTTTTTTGATTTGATCAAGAGATAAATTGTTGAGAGTGGAACCATGAAGGTGGAATTTTGATGTAGGGATCTGCATGGAATCTGAAAGATTCTCTAGAGTTTAAATTTAAAAGTCTTAGAACCAAGCTAACTTTATATTCATTTTTTTCAGTTTTTCACAAAGAATATGATGGTTTGATAAGTTAATTCATTCGAGCAGCCAAATTTCAATTAGCCAATAGAAGAGAATCTTTGAGATTCCCTAGGAGCCCAAATTTCCCTGAGTCAGAAAGGGGTCAAGTTTACAGTCATATTTCATGACTTTTTGCTAGGAATGCAACCGTGTAGTCTATTTCTTTAGTAGAGGTGTGCATTTCCATGCCATCCCCAGAAGTGTAGGTGTAAGATGCACTGATGCCATGTCTTCTTTTGATTTTTACTGAGATGATGATTTTATGTTGAAATCCTTATTTTCCATTTTGTCGGAGGATCCTTGTATGCCACTTCATGTGATATTTTAATATTTTGTCATGTTGAAGGAGAACTTATATGAGTAAGAGTTCTCGATAGATGAATGTCTCGTGGAGAGACATGCTACTTTAGCTAAGCGAGTTCTTCATTGTATTGACAAAGAACACATCATGTATTCATCATCACCTTGTAGCACTTAATGACGTGGGTAAAATAACATCTAACCATAGGCCTGCACTTATTAACATTAGCTCACAACACTACTGAAAATGACACAATAGGTATACACATAAATTGAAAATGATTAATTATAAAAAACAAAGTAATTATAGGAGAAATTCTCATACTTCACTCTAACTCACACACTTTTACATACATCATACATGCCTCATGGACTCACCTAGATTTATACAAATGGATTAAAACCTAAGGTAGGTTCTAGATCCGTAAACTAACTCCCAAAATATCTCTCATGATCCCTAACATCTCTCATCCAATCCCTTATCCCTAGATAAGAGCGTCCATAATCCTCTCGAACCTTCCACAATACTCTCGAATTTTCTCCTATTTACAATAATCTTCATTCTCTTTTAAAAACTATAGAAAAATACAATAAATAATTAAATCTCCACTTTAGAAACCAACACCTCTCTAGTAAACAATTGACCTAGGATATATGCACATGCATCACTTAATGAAGCATCCTCCCTACCCTTAACATCGGGAACAAAGACGTAAACCACACCGGCTGAAATTTGTTATCACGTTGTGTGTATTCTTTGATTTCATGGTCGTCTTTATGTTTACCCTCCTTTAAAGTATGCACATGTAGTTTTTCGTACTCTTTCACATGCAATTCTGCTAACATCACAGGAGTAAAAGATCTTGGTTAATTCTGGTAGCTGAAAGAATCTAGATCATTGAGGCATGGGTTTCATGTTCAAGGGAAATTTACTTTTAGGTCAACCATCCATTGTGCACTTCTAGGGTTGTCATTGAGTCTACAAGTCAATTAAGTCATTGTCATGTATGGAAGACTGTTACACAACATTTTGTCCTTGTCTTTGTACTCCCTGTCTATGATCCTGGAGGACCTCTACAGTGTACCCGACATGCTTTCCCATCATGAAGAAAATCCCAGTATGTCCCTCTTCATGACCTATTAAGTAGGCTGAATACAATATTGTATGCTATCATGTTTGTTGTTGTTGTTGTTTGCTTGTTTCGGGTATTCGAAGGAAGGAAACAAAAGATAGATGGAGTGAGGAAGTATGATCATCACCAAGTGAAATAGTGTTCCAAGAGGTAGACCCTCTTAATTGATTCTAGCTTAAGAATATTTTCCATAGATTGTTTGTTTGTAGCTAGACCCGCTCTCTCGGGCTAGAGGAATTGTTTGTGTCCACACTAAGAATTTACATGTACCACAAATTGGCAACTCCACTGGGGAGTCAATCCTTCTGCTTGATTGATTGTCATTTTTGTTGAAAATAGCAACAAGAAATGCTAATTATAGAAGTGCTAAAAATAGAATTACTATAAATAGCATTTCGGGATACACTACAATTTTAGTTAGTCCCTGAACTAAAATTGAGAATTAAAATTCGAATTTGGTTTTAGCAGCTATCTGAAAAATAATTAATTAATTCATCTTGAGTTAATTAGTTGAAGAAAATCAAACATGAAGTCTATGTGAAGACATGCAACAGTTTCCCCTTTGATTGAGGAAGTTATCCCTTGATTAAGGAGATCGGGATGAGTTGTACTTTGAGTTGTAATTAGTTAGCTCAATTAACTGAGTTAAGTCCAGTTAAATTAGTTCCAACAGTTTGTGGAACTGATTGTGAGTTTAGTTAGTTAATGCATGCATGCATGTAAATACTGCACTTCAGATAAATGAATATTCTCTCATAAATAACTCATGCATGTCAGTTCAGTCAGCGACCTAGTTGAGATCAGATGCTGGGACAGTGTACTATTAGTTACAGGAATATTCCATTGAGGATATCTCTTGCATGCAGAAGGAATTCATTCCTTGGAGATTGCACAGTTACTTCTGAGTTTGGTGAGTTGTGTGAGAGGTGAATTCACATAGGTGGCAGCCAAAGGATCGAGGAGAAACTACGCAAGGAAATAGGAGGCTTGGAGGATTGGAGGAAGGCATATGTTGTGTCTATTCAGTCTATGAGCAACATTGAGGGACTGTATTGAGAACTGGATAGCTTGTGAGCTAAAACTTTGTGTAATCCGGACATATTTCCACTTGTATGATAATACAGAGAACAGGGTTTCTACCTGAGGCTTTCCCTAGAGTATTATTCTTTGTTCATGTGTGACTGATTTCTCATTCTCTGTTATATGTGTTCTATTTGATCTTAATCAAAATCGATTAAGATTCCACAAGTTTGTTTGTAGAAGTAGAAAAAGTATTTTGCTTTAGTATATTGCATTATCAGGTGATCTACAGCGGGAAATTCTACATGGTATTAGAGAAAAGGTGATCAAAGCGAAGAACAATATGCAAATAAGGGAGAAGTTTGAATTTTGAAGTTCTTGATTATAGAATTCAAATTCTTATCACATCTCAAATTTCACCAATGGCGTTCAACGATTTGAGACTTGAGTATACCCTTGATGGCAACTTGAATTATATAGCCTGGAAGGATCTCACGGAAGCAGTATTAGAGGACAATGGGTTGAAGGACTTCATTGATCAAGAAGTCCCCAAGCCAGCAGCTGCCAATGCCCAAGAATTGGTGGAATGGAAGAAATGTGTGGCTAGAGCAAGGAGGATTCTTCTGGAGGGAGTTCGAGACCACATAGTCTCAAGTCTCCATGGGAAGGAGACACCGTTTTCAATGTGGAAAAAATTGAAGGATCTATATCAGAACAACAACGATCAAAGGAAGCTCGCACTAAAAGAGAAGCTTCGGAAAATCAAGTGTGAAAAGGGAGACACGAACTCTACACATCTGAACAAGCTCACCACCTGCAGGGATGAGCTTAGAAGTGTAGGGATCACGATAACCGATGATGACATGGTGAGTCTTGCTCTCGTTGGTCTTCCTAAGAGCTGGCATAGCTACCAAGACTCGGTAAATGGAAGAGAAACTACCAGATTGGGAACGACTTTGGTCGGATCTGATGCAGGAGGAGATAAGAAGAAGCACCAGAGACGGATCTTCATCAAAGCAAGATGATGAAGAAAATATAGCCTTAACGAGTAAGGTGAGGAAAGGGAAAGGGAAGGTGTCCCATTCCAAATCCAGTTCTTCCCATGGTGGGAAGAAGATTGACAAATCGAAAGTGCGATGCTTTCATTGTCATGAGGTGGGCCATTATGCCACGAATTGTCCATAGAAGAAATCCAAGAAGGGATCCTTGAAGGGATCAAATGGTAAGGCATTGGCCTCACAGTTCGAATTGGATTTCACCCACATCGCATGTATGGTTTCATCGATGGTGGGGTGTGTTTGGTACCTGGACAGTGGAGCTTCATTCCCCATGACTGGTGATAAGAATCTTTTCAGTACCTTGGAGGAGAAGGACCTACAGATGCGGATCGAGATGGGCGATGATGGAAAGTACCGTGTTTCAGGTGAAGGTACAATTGTGTTTCAGAGGGAGCATGGAGCTCCTCTCACCTTGACTGATGTAAAGTATGTGTTTGGTCTGAAGAAGAATCTTGTGTCTGTCGCTATGCTGGAAGAGAAAGGCTATGAAGTAGTCTTTAGCAAAGGAAAGGCATTCCTGAGGCATATCGGCACTGGACAGACCAAGAGGATTGGGATTCGAGTAAAGAATCTCTACAAGCTGGAGGTAGACGACTGTGTTGCATTGAGTTCCAAAGTAGAGTTGGTGCAGAGCCATGATGTTGGCAAGCTATGGCATAGAAGATTCTGCCACTTGCACCATGGGACCTTGAAGATCATGCAGCAAATTTCTACCGAACTTCCCAAGGGAAAAATGGAGAAAATTGATACATGCAAAGTTTGTACCTTGGGTAAGTATGTGAAATCTTCCTTTCAGGATTAAGACAGTAGAGCTGGAGAAATCCTGGAGCGAGTTCATACAGATTGTGTGGACCATTCTCTACAACCTCCATCGCTAAACAAAGGTACTATGTTATTGTTATTGATGATTTTTCTCATAGATGTTGGATCTACTTTATGCAAAAGAAGGATCAAACCTTTTCAAGGTTTTGTGACTTCAAAGCCTTGGCAGAGAAAGAATCTAGAAAGAAAATAAGAGCCTTGCGAAGCGACAATGATGGAGAGTATGTGTCCCAATAGTTTAAGGACTTCTGTGCTGTAGAAGGAATTAAACGAGAGTTGATGGCACCCTATAACCCACAACAAAATGGGGTGGTCGAAAGGAAGAACAGATTGATTGTGGGAGCAGCTCGTGCGATGTTGCATGACCAAAGTCTACCACTTCATTTGTGGGCTGAGGCATGCAATACAACAGTATACTTGCAGAATAGAAGCCCACATTGTATATTGGGAATGAAGACACTAGTGGAGGCATTTTTCAGGAAGAGACTAGATGTGAGTCACTTTAGTATCTTTGGATCATTGGTTTATTGCCATGTGACAAAAGATGCCCAGAAGAAGCTAGATCCAATAGCTGAGTTGAGGATACTTGTGGGGTACACTAATACACCCCACAACTATTGGGTGTTCTTTCCTACCATTCAAAGGACAGTGGTATACAAATATCTGAAGTTCAACGAGCAGAAAGCCATGCGAGTATCACTTGAGAGGGAGCTCAAGTTGCATGCAGAGGAGGAACTTTTAGTTCCTAAGGAGGAGGAGTCTTAGACTGATGCAGAGCAACCGCATGCAAAGGATCCAGGAGTGGAGACATCCACTCATGCAGAGTCTTCTAGAGATGGGCTGAAACACTTAAGGGAAGCTGACAGGTTGATGGTGGATGCGAGAGAGAATGTGGGACAACGATCTTCTCAGTGCAGACAGAGGAGGTCACCTGAGCGGTACACTGGTTACATGGCCCTAGTTGGGGAGTGTGTAGAGACCAAACCTTCTTCTTTTGAGGAAGCGGTGCAACAACCAGTCTGAGTTGATGCAATGGTGGAGGAGTACGACTCCATTGTTTGGAACTGTGTTTGGGATGTTGTCCCAAGACCGGAGGACAAGTCAGTGGTGAGTTCCCGATGGCTTTACAAGGTAAAGAAAGCAGCTGATGGCAGTGTAAAGCAAGCAGCTGATGGCAGTGTTGAGAAACATAAGGCAAGGTTTGTTGCCCATGGTTTCTCACAGGTTGAGGGGATTGACTATGATGAGACTTTTTCTCCAGTAGCAAGGTACTCATCTATCAAATCGATGTTGCCATTATCAGCATAGATAGGTTGGAAGATCAATCAGATGGATGTGAAGACTGTGTTCCTCAATGGCAAGATTGAGGAAGAGGTGTACATTGAGCAGCTGGAAGGATTTGAGACCTTCGATCATGAGTCACATGTGTGCTGACTCAAGAGAGCTTTGTATGGGCTGAAGCAATCACCTTGTGCTTGGTACACCAGGATTGACAGCTATTTCATTGAGTTAGGCTTCACAAAGAGTGAAGAAGATGCGAACCTTTACCACATCATGGTAGAAGGTAAGCCATTGATCATTGTTCTTTATGTTGATGATCTGATATTGATAGGTCATGATCAGTTGATCAATTCTTGCAAGGAGGACCTTGCAAGAGAGTTCGAGATGAAAGACATGGGTCTTATGCACTACTTTCTAGGCATGGAAGTGTGGCGAAAGGATGGGGAAGCATTTGTGTCTCAAGGCAAGTATGCCAATGAGATACTCAGGCGATTCCAGATGGAGAAGTGCAAGCCCATGTAGACTCCTCTAGCTGGTAACTAAAGGAAGGAGGATGCTACTTCAGGTGAGGGAGTAGTTGCTACTGTTTATCGACAGCTTGTGGGTTCATTGATGTATCTAGTGAACACATGATCAGACTTATGCTTTGCGGTGAACCAGCTGAGTCAAGCTATGGTTAAGCCTACCAAGCTGTTTTGGAAGGCAACGAAGCATGTGTTGAGACACCTCAGAGGCACATTTCAGTATGGATTGTGTTTTAGACAGACAGAGGGAGTGAAGCTTCAAGGCTTCATAGATGTAGATTGGGCAGGGAGTCCATCGGACTAGAAGAGAACTTCAGGAGGAATTTTCAACCTTGGTTTAGCTGCAGTTTCTTGGTACAATAGGAAACAGAGGTCAGTTGCACTTAGCTCAGCAGAGGCTAAATACATGGCTGCCAGTCAGGCCGCATGTGAGGCCATTTGGATGCGGAAAATTCTAGTTGGATTGTTTGGTCAGAGGATGGATCCAATTTTGATCTATTGTGATAATCAGAGATGTATCAAACTCTATGAGAATCCAATATTTCATGACAGGTCCAAGCACATCGATATCTGGTATCATCATCTTCGAGACTATGTGGTGAAGAGGATCATTTTTTAATGTATGTTTTGACCGAGGAATAGGATGCAGATATTTTGACTAAGGCATTGTCAAAATGCAAGTTCGAGTTCCACAGAGACAGGATTGGGGTGATAGATAATCCCTTTCTTGTTGAGAGGGAGTGTTGAAAAGAGCAACAAGAAATGCTAAATATAGAAGTGCTAAAAATAACATTGATATAAATAACATTTCAGGATATATTCCAATTTTAGTTAGTCCCTGAACTAAAATTGAGAATTAAAATTAGAATTCGATTTTAGCAGCTATTTGAAAAATAATTAATTAATTCATATTGAGTTAATTAGTTGAAAAAAATCAAACCTGAAGTCTATGTGAAGACATGCAACAATTTCCCCTTTGATTGAGGAATTTATCCCTTGATTAAGGAGATCAGGATGAGTTGTACTTTGAGTTGTAATTAGCTAGCTCAGTTAACTGAGTTAAGTCCAGTTAGATTAGTTCCAATAGTTTGTGGAACTGATTGTGAGTTCAATTAGTTAATGCATGCATGCATGTAAATACTTCACTTTAGATAACTAAATATTCTCTCATAAATAACTCATGCATGTTAGTTCAGTCAGCGACCTAGTTGAGATCAGATGATAGGACAATGTACTATCAGTTGCAAGAATATTCCATTGAGGATATCTCTTGCACGCAGAAGGAATTCATTCCTTGGAGATTGCATAGTTACTTCTGAGTTTGGTGAGTTGTGTGAGAGGTGAATTCACACAGGTGGTAGCCAAAGGACCGAGGAGAAATTGCGCAAGGAAATAGGAGGCTTGGAGGACTGGAGGAAGGCATATGTTGTGTCTATTCAGTCTATGAGCAACATTGAGGGACTGTATTGAGAACTAGATAGCTTGTGAGCTAAATCTTTGTGTAATCCGGACATATTTCCACTTGTATGATAATACCGAGATTGGGGTTTTTAGCTGAGGATTTCCCCAGAGTATTCTTTTGTGTTCATGTGTGATTGATTTCTCATTCTCTGTTATATGTGTTTTATTTGATCTTGCTCAAAATCAATTAAGCTTCTGCAAGTTTGTTCGTAGAAGTAGATCAAGTATTTTGCTTTAGTATATTGCATTATTAGGTGATCTACAGTGGGAAATTATATAATTTTATGGTTTTGTGTGAACTTTTATATTGTCACCATTTCCCATTAGTGTTCTCTATTTTTCCTGGTTTACTGCTCTAAGCCTGAAATTTACAGTGGCAAGTCTGGTCTTAGCCTTTGGAATTTTTTATTTTTTTCCTTGAATCCTCGGCCAACGTGTTTATTTTTCTAATAGTGACGCCTATCAGTGCGAGCTTCTCAAAAACATTCACGTCGACCCCTTTTTGGCGCATGTTGTCTGTTAGGAAGTTGTGCCAATTCCTGTAGGTGAAGATCAAGGTTTACCCTAGATCATAGCTAGTGTGTCTTGCCCTTCTGATTTCTGTCTCTTAGCTTGTTTTGACTGTGTTCTCCTTGGATGAAAAGCTCTTTTAGCTTGTTTTGTATGATTGGTTGATTTGCATTTTCTTCACTTGGTTTCTTGAGTTCTTGGATGGTGTATAACCCTAGGGCATCTAGCTCGTCACCCATTCACTTGTTTGCATGCTCAGAAAGTAAAGTTGATAGTCAAATTTGCTTCTTGCATTTCGTTTGATTAGTCCTTTTGTTGCTTTGATTTCCATTTAACAAGTTTGAAAAGTTTTGTTTAGTGTTTGAGCGTCTCTTTTTGGGCATAGATCAAATTTCCCATCTTGTGTTTGGTTCAGTCTTTGCTTCATTAGTTTTGAAAGGAATTCTTTTTGTGATTTGTGTTTGCTTGTGATTGATTGTATTGGGGATATTTCATTGAAGTGTTTGTGAAAGATTCATTCTGTCATTTCATTGAAAAATACATAATTATAGTTTGTTGAATAAATATGTTACATCAGTTAGCATCATTAAAGACTAAGTTGCATCGTCATTTGCATTGGAAAAGAAATGAATTCTCTTTACTGTTAAAAGGACTAGTTGAAGTGCATTCGATGGGAAGATTCAATGCATTTTGGAGATTTATTAGAGAAAGATTTCATTCTTTGATTGTTGCATTGATTTTGTGTTCCCTGTCTCTCAATTAGTGTTAACTTTCATTGAAGACAAAGATCTGTTTTCTCATATAGTTGCATGAAGGAGTGTTTTTTTTTTTTCCTTTTCAGTTGAAAACATTAGGGCCTTGTAATTGAAACCTAATTCAAGATCAACCGTTAAAATCTATTGAATTAACCTAAGGAAGCATTAAAACTCAACACTTATATTTAGAGGTCTAAGCTAGAGACGTGTTCGGGTGTCTTTTAGACTAGCAACTATCATTTTCTTTGGCTTTAGACAAGGCTAGTATAGACTTGTGCTCCTCGTACCATCATGTATATAAAGGGAGACCCCACTAGCTTGCAATCCTTTATTCATAGGAAGTCGAGTCTGCCACCTTGTAAATGTGATACACCGAACACAACATTCAGGGAGATTGCCTACTCGTAGTTTTTGGTTCGCCAGGAGGTACTCTGCAACTCAAGGTTACCTGGTAATCCCTTTTACCTAGATTATCTTGAGTAGTCATTTTGGTCTTTTTGAATCTTTAAATTTAAAATATCACCAAGCGCTTGTCCTTTCAAGCTCGTTTTAAATATGAAAGCGACTAGAGTCACCTTTCGTCCTTTTCTCTACTCTTAAAATATAAAAAGGCAAAGTTTTGTTTCAGTGTCTTAAAATTAACTGCCCACGAAATATTCTTGGCTAAAGTTATATTCCTTAGTGATTATTTAGGGTCGATTCCAACGGCAGCATTCCTAGAGTCTACTGGTCAAGGATTCCCTTCGGATGAGAATCCTGGTCCTTTTCCTTCTTTTGGAAATGCTGGTGCTCCTTATATGGCAACATTGTCCCTCCCTGGGTTAACCATTGGTTTACCTATCTGGTTATTTTCGACCTTGATGGTCCCGAGTATTCCAACCACTACTCAGCCATCTCCTTCATTTCAACCACATCATGTTGATTCCAAAGTTGAGCTCTCACTTTCTTCTCCTATCTCTTCACCCTCCTCTTCTACTTCGATGGGTGAAAGTTTGAAATCCAATAACCAAGAGGCTAAGAAGAAGAAGAAGAAGATAGATAAGAAAGAGGCCAATAGTGCAGTTGTTACTCCAAATGCACCTCTCGTCAACAAACCTTCCGATCCTCCATGAAAGGTAAGATTCCCTTGCAAGCTGTGTAAGGGTGACCATCTCCTTCGAGATTGTCTTGGCATTCCCTGAGTCTTAGTGGTTGGTGGGCTCCAGTATTGTAGCGATAATGATGCAACTCCTAGGACTCCTTTATTTACTTTTATCAACCCGATAGTTCATAACAAACTTGGAAGCGTCGGTGCTATATGCAAAAGTACTAGCTCTTTCCGCAAGCTGTCACTTGATCAGCTGGCACAAGTCCGCTAGGAGCTTAAGCCAACTTTTATGAGCTCTTAGAAGAAGTTTTTAACTGTGATGGATGAAAGCTAACTCAATAGAGGCTAATCTACTTGCAAAAAGAAGCGGAAATCTGAACGGAAATGCAAACCCTGTTGCCATTATGGTACAGGTGTTGCACTTGATGGCAACTCACTCTAGTGGCAGATCTCAGTTCAGGCACTCAAAATCATGGAAATTAAGATACCTGTAGGTAATCCTAGAAGAAGCTACGGACCCGCAAGTACACCGACCAAGGAGTGCGTACATGCTCGCAGGTGATATGTTCAGAAGGTGTGGACCCCAGTTTCACGCTCTCCAATGCATAAAAGTGCGTGCACGTGGGAATCCTCATGAATGGTTCATGGTATTAGTCTGACAGTTTTTGATCAAATGGTTTTGGTCCTTGGTATTGCATCCAAAAGTATTGATCCCAAGTATTGGGTTGATGGTATTGTGTTATTATGGTTTTGGACCATGGTATTGAGAAAGGCTTGCCTATAAAAAGGAAAGGAGATCTCTTGGCCACACACTTGTGAAATTTGAATATCTTAAGATTTGAAATTTTGGGTGTTTTGGTTTTAAAAGCTAGATCTAAATCAAGGAGATAACTTAAGGTGCATTTATTGACATGTCGCGATCTCTCGGGCGCATGAACAGATCTGTGGATTTGACTGACTGTGGCACATTGAAGGACTGTAAATTTGGCCCTAATCAGAAGTCCGCAGGCGATCCGAAGGCGCAGTGCGGGGGTACGCAGCGCAGTAAAAGGCTCAGTGCGGGGGTACGTAGCGCAACCAAAGGCACAGTGCGGGATATGCAACAAAGGAGAAGGCACAGTGCGGGGAGCACGCAACACGGAAAAAGGTGAAGTGCGGGGTACGCAGGAAAGCAAAAGGCACAGTGCGAATGTACGCTATAAGTCATAAAGTAAAGGTGCGGATCTGAAGAAAAGTACGCAGAGCAGAAGAACAACCAGTGCAGATCTGTGCAGCTCAGACTCAGAAGAGCAGCGGATATACGCAGGCCCCTGTTGGTGAAGTTGTGAACTTATCTTGAAACTTTTGTTGACTATCTTTTTATCTATTACAGCAGAATTCTAGGTTTAGATTTCTGGTATTACTTTTCTGTTTACAGCATTCTGAAGAATTGGGTGATTCATTGGTTCATTGTATGAGGAGATTGGGTGATTTACATGTACTTGATGATTATTTGATGTTCATGGATCTAGTCTGAAAATTTATGAAACGTGGTCCTTAAAGAAGTAAAAGAGCTAAGGGGGTTGTAGCTCCCTTCCAGGAGAGACTGGAAAACAACAGAGAGTGGTAGCTCTCTGCAGGTTGCAGCCTGTGTACTGGTAAAGGACTGCACCAGTACAAAATCATTGTAAAAGAAGTTTCTAA